>NDXB01000967.1:73074-87211 GCA_002631895.1 Agapornis roseicollis
AAAAAAAATAGAGTAGAAGTCAGATACAGCTGAAACTCTGGAGTATAAGATTCCAGTCTGAACTTCATGCATATCTGAATTAATGATATATTGAATCTGAATATCTACTTTATGCTGGCAAGCACTATAATACAGCAAACATGCAAATTTCAGGTATAAGTTTTAAGCAGTTTACCATCTCAGCCTTTCTCTTTTAAGGTTCATATGCTTTTTTCCAGTGAACTCACTGGCTGAAATTTAAGACATAGAATCATAGAATAGTTAAAGTTGGAAAGGACCTTAAGATCATCTAGTTCCAACCCCCCTGCTATAAGCAGGGACACCTCACACTAAACCATGCCACCCAAGGCTTCGTCCAACCTGGCCTTGAACACTGCCAGGGATGCAAAAAATTGTACTGTATATCTAAAAGTAGTATATTTTCCAGCTGTTTTTGGCATCACTTTTCTTTGGGAAGGTTCTAAAGTGGGGTGTGTTTGTGGGAAGGGGAAGAAGTGTATATCTGAAACAGGAAAGGAAAATTACTATAGCTTTGTTCTTATGCTGTGATACAGTATAATCAAACATATTGTCTGCTTGATAAGCATTGCACTCCATCTTCAGTTTGCATTCTGTCATTTGTCTCCCACAAATTTTTTTGATGATCAGATGGTCTAACTGGTTCTGAAATCATTTCAATCATAATTTTAATTTTAATGAGCAGTGACTTTCTGGAACTTTTGAGTACAAGTCAGTGTCAGGAATTTCATATTTTCCCTCTCCATAGTTATTGGAAATATTGTGGTTTTCATTAACCCTTTGCTTATAATTGTCACAGTTACTGCCTTATATGACAGAAACATAGCTTTTTCACACTGTAGGAAGTCAATAACCTCTGGTTTATATTAACCACCAAGTATTTTTCTGTAAGTTTATTTTGTTTACTGGACAAAAATGAAATAAAGAAATAAAGAAAAAAAAAAGGGGGGAGGGGGGGAAATCTGCTTTAAACAAAACACTGTGCTTGTTCTTTTTTTGTAAGGAAAGGCAACAATAATTTCCATTTGAGAAAATTTATCACCTATTTCAATTCAATGAAATAAGCATGTTTAGAAATTGCATAATTATAGTTTAAATAATTTACATGGTGTATGGACATTTATTAATTCAATTAATTTAAAATATAATCAAAGATTTTGATAGAAGGCATAGGAAGCATATCATACCTTTAGATATCTCTGATTTTAAAATAAAATCTAACATATGAATTAAAGGCTAAATATTCAGGGGAAATTAACATCCTATTATGTTAAAGGAAAAATAAGTCTATCTGTTTTAGTTAAATGAGAACATTTTGCACAAAAATTAGACTCAAAGGTAGTGATCACTCATCTAGGAGAAGGAGACTGAAAAATAATTGAACTCAGTTTCACAAAGATTACATATATTCAATTTAGCATAAATAAGGACTGTAATATGTTTAAATTTTCTTTAATAGCTGCCATTGTTTGGTTTGGGACAGAAACATTATTTAGTTTAATCTGCTTTTGGCACAATTTTATTTTAATACTAATAGTATCAAGTATTCATTCTGATATATTTCTTTAACTTTTCACACATAAATGATGTCAGGCTATGACATCCCAAGGCAGATCTTTCATTAGTGCTCCATTATTAAATAAAGGCTATGTTTCTGCTTTAATCTGTTTTCTCTTTATTTAACTAGATGAGGGAATATTCTCTTGCTAGATTTCTCCACACATATTCCTTTCTGTGATATCAAGCTATCATTCAATATAAAATGTTAAGCAGCTTAATTCGTTTGAAAGTCATTTGGCAAAGACCTATATTCATTTGGAAAAATCCAAGGAACTGTCTACAATTTTTGTTCTGATATTGATAAATTATTTCTACTTCAGTGTAAGAAATATGCTCTTGGGAGCCACTCAGCCTTGCAGACACACTGTGTTAATGTGTTCTAAGTTAGCAAAGAAAAAATGTGCAGGTCATGTCAAACTGTATTAAATTGTTTGTTATGAGCTAAATGAATAACAATAAAAGCTTTAGAACCTTTAATGCTTGACCAGCTTTTTGTCTAATTTATTTCTTACTTTTTTGTTTGGCAGAATGACAGCATAACTCTATTAACTTCTTCCTCATCACCTTTGCCTTGCGATGTGAAGGTGAAACAAACTAGGAACTGCTGGTATTCTCTCAGAATTTAGATTTATTTCTCTCAGAGTGTAGATTTATTTCACAAATTCACAAAAATTCACAAAATAAAAATTCACAAAAATAAAATAATTTTAATAATTTTATGGTAACTTTTCATTGGCAAAATTGAGAAGAAACGTTTACTTATCAGTCCTAAAAAATACCATGTTTTATGACTTTGTTCAACAATGAGCTTTAGAGTATTTGGTTTTAGAAGAGCCCATTCTACTAGGAGTTTAGTTAAATGAGTGACTGTGAAGTGGGCTGTGAAGACCAAACCTCTGGGTCTGCTTTCAGAAATGTACTTCAATTTTATCTGACATATAATCTTTTAAATAGATGTTGAGGTTTAATATAAATGTTGAAATGGGGGTGTGGGGGTGTGGGTGTTAATTACCCTTTTTACTTTATTCTACTTTATTTTACTTTTTTTTTTTTTTTTTTTTTTTTTTTTAATTGTAGTGAATTGGCGTGATTTATAGTTTGATGATTCTCAGGGTTTTAGTGCGCTACCTTTACCTTTGTTTCTTCTCTTTGTTTAAATGCATCATTTTTCTCTTTAATAGCTTACTGTTAAAATGTTTGTAAGTTTGGANTTTTTTTTTTTTTTTTTTTTTTTTTTTTTTTACTTTTTGCATGTGATTTTGTGTAGGACATCACCCACAGAAGGTCTCTGCTAACACTGCTTTAGTTGATAGTAAATGTAGGCACAAGCAAAGTTACCTGGGGACAATGTTCCACATCATGGCTGTGTGGATTTCTTCATCTGTGCTAGGACTATGCTTACTGCTGCAGAAGCTGCTAGGAGACATGGCATCCCAGAAACTTCATTCTCTATTGCTTTTTTCTGTTCATTGAACGTAACCTCAGAAGTTTGAATGGGACTTCAAGATTTTCTCATCCCTTTCCCAGCCAAGGTGCTTGTCAGACCTTGCTTTTTTTGTATGAAATGCACAGTCTCTACCATGAGAAGGCAAATTTCAGTTTTGCCAGTGCTGCTGAGGAGCCTGCATGGTTCCTGTTTCTTCTAGGATGCTTGACCCTGCAGTTGCACAACTGACTTTAACCATGTTGGATATTAACTGATTTGTCTCTGTGAAAGAAAATAACACAGGCAGTTTGCAGTCACCACACCAAAAAAACCTTCCACCTGCCATGTGCTCCCCACCTTATTACTATCAGTTGTGCGGTTGATTTCTATTGCTGATTAAGGAATGCACTGGGTTAAACATTGGCAATAAAGCTCTGTGTTAATCTAAATGTTCATTATATTCCCTGATTCCCTGTAAACATTATATATTTTCTTAATAAAATTTTTTCTGTTATTATTCACTACCGTTTATAAGCCAATGTTTACTTCATAATAGTGATCAACTGTGATGTATGCTTGGAATGAATTTATGACTTTATTTAAAAACCCAGCATATGCTTTACCCTGAATTTTATATTTCTCAGTGATTTCAAGAAAAACTTCTGTATGTATTAATACTCCTGCCAGTGACTGACACTTTGATGATTGCTGATATGCAAGGTTTTCTATTGCTTAGGAACATTCATATAGAAATAGATTGACGAGTATTTGCAAAGTTTATATGTAAGCCATCTCTTGCACTAATTTAAGTTCATTGATGAGAACTAGACTTATGTCCATGTTCACACCAACAATATATTTTGTATTTTGTTAAATGCTTCACTAAATCAAGGTAGATATGTGTACCCTTCATTAGGTGCTCTCCAAATTCCAATAGAAAAAGCAAATTTCATTCTTCACTTCTTTTTTTGTTTAATTTTCTATAAATTTTTTTAGGTGTCCATTCCTGTAGACACCTCAATCACCCATTTGGAATGTTCCTATAGTCAAGACATTTCCAGCCAGGTGAACCTTTTAAGAGCTATTTACTCAACAGGTTCTAACCTTCTTTACTCCTGTGTCTGTGTAACTTAATATGAGAACTATCCTAATGTTATGTTAATTAAACTGTCACAGTCCATTCTGAAATATCGGTGCTCGTTTCAGGCAAGGTTCCTGTACACGTACTATGCAAAAGATATCATAACTCATTTGATAAAACAGAGTGCTTCAGCTTTGTTTATACAGAAGTACTGATCATTTCTAGCTATTATAGGACGACCAGGATGCTAAACACTATTCTATTACCTTATTGGAGTTCATGTGATTTATAAGAGACCTTAAGACCTGAATGAGAATATATGCCTGCTTTTTATTTAGACGGTAGAAGAATAAGATAAGGCACCTAAATTTGAATTAGCAGTCTCATCTTCATTTTTACAATTTTTCTTTCACAAACTTCATAGAGCAAAAGCATTTTTTACCTCATAAAAAATTTTGCAGATTTAAGTAACATAGCAGAAGCAGTCAGCCAGTATGTACACAGCAAGAACAGTGAAAGATTTCATAAACTGTATCTTAGATTTTTATCCAATAATTTTCTGCCTGACATCTTCCAGCATATTCTGTAGTGGCAGAGTGGAGGTGAAGGCTTCTTTTCAGATCCCAGTGACAAAAGCACAACAGCAAATATGGTAATAGAATTGCTTTAATAACAAGCTAGAAATAGGAAAAGAAATAGACATAGTGAGTAAAACTTTCATTCCTTCAGATGCTGGGAACCCCACTTTTATGCAACATCAGATGAACCTCAGGTCGACAACTACTGCATGCTGTGCACAGCCCACCCATGGGAAGTTTTATCTTTCCTGTGTAGTGGCTTCTCATGTATAGTATGTATAAAATGAAGCTATATACCTTGATTTTACAGGTAGAAATGCTGCCTCTTGATGCACCTATATCTTTGCACCTTATTTAAAAGTACTTGAAGATGGTGTCTCACATACAGTCTTTAGAACTTCTGTTAAAAGCACAGCATTGGACACTACAGGGATGTACTGACATCTTTAGAAATGCCCTTAGCATTATTCATGTTTATACTATTGATCTTATTATAGGAACTGCAAAAATGTCTCATGCTATCTAGGAAGATACTTCCATGAGAAAGTGAGGTTTCTAATAATGAATCATGCTTTCCAATTCTTCTTCCTGACTGCCTGATAAAAGCAGCACAAGGCAGGGGATGGAGAGGAATTTTGGCACTAGTGGTGTTCTGGGTTCAGCAGTAGCAGTCATTTTTCTCCTTCTTAGTAGCTGGTGCAGTGCTGTGTTTTTGACTTTCAGCCTGGGAACAGCGCTGATAACACCAATGTTTTTAGTTGCTGCTCAGTAATGTTTACTCTGACCAAGGACTTTCTGAGTCTCATGGTCTGCCAGGGAGGAGGGGAAGCCAGGAGGAAGCAGAAACAGGACACCTGACCCAAATTAACCAAAGAGGTATTCCATACCACAGCATGTCATGCCCACTACATAAAATGGGGGCAGTTACCCAGAAGGGTTAGGTCACTGCTCAGGTCAGGCTGGGTATCTGTCTGCAGGTGGTGAGCGGTTGTATGCTTTTCCCTTGTTATTTCCCTTATTATTATTGGTGGTAGCAGTAGCGATCTGTGTTATACCTCAGTTACTGGGCTGTTCTTATCTCAACCCATGGGAGTTACATTCCTTCGATTCTCCTTCCCATACCTTCAGGAGTGGAGGGAGGAAGTGAGAAGAGTGAGTGAGCAGCTGCGTGGTACTGATTTACCAGTTGGGCTTAAACCACAAGTGTTCAGAATAAAAGATGTCTACTCTTGACCATTGGAGAATTTCTTTATGGAAGCTTATATGTTTGGGATTTACCCAAACAAATTTTTGTTTGTTTTGTTGTGGGTTTTTTCAGGAAAGTTCTAACTTCAGTGTGCAGGATCTTCCTTAGCATATCCTGACTGTTGAATGTTATATGGTAGTTGACACTTGAATTCATGAAATAAGATGTCAACACTGGTAACTGATAATTGTCATGTCGAAAACAAACTAAGCTGCTTCTGTTTGTGTATTTCATATAAATCTGCAAAGTGACAGAAGAGGGTTTTCTGGTTCTGAGAGACCGAGGTCTTTCCCATTAATTGTAAACATACAGGCACAGTTAGACTTTTATTGGAAGGCAAAAGCCTGAAAATCTTTCTGGCTTAGCAGAAGAGAAATCAGATAAATAATGTCTACATCATCTGCTCCTGCTCTGTCTTCATTGAAAATCAGTACCTAAAATGGTTGATCCCTTTCCAGAATTACTTTCTTTAAGCACATGTGAAGCATTGTGTATCCCTATTCTGAAATAAACCATTGTGAAAAGTTTTAAAAAGGTCCACATATGACAGAGGATAGCAAATAGCTGCGGAGACTGGTTATGAAGGAAAATGAACCTACCAGAAGTCAAGAAGCGCATAGATCATTTGTAATACATGAATAGTTGACTTCTGGAGATGTATAGATTGCTTTGTCAAAGATGTACCCTTGAAATTCAAGGAATTATTCATGATTCATATTCACACGTCACCAAGAATATTATGCTTCAAAATGAGATCGGCAATTCTTTAACTGTAGAATATGCTCTTTTTAGAAACAAGGATATTGCAATCCAACCAAGTAGTTCAAAGAATCATTTAAGTAGATGATGTGGACATACATTCCGTTCAAAACTGACAAAAGATTATGGGTATAGTACATCTATTGTATATACCACATATGAATGATGAATAGTCTCTAGGAAGTGACAACAGTGGAATAAGGAATATACACTTGACCACATGGAGAATATGAGAATTTTACAATTTTCATTTTCTTATAAAATATGGTATATAAAGTGTTGTTTCAATGTGGGAAATCACATCATGAAACTAAGCTCTAAACACTTTACTTGTAGAAGAGAATAGACCATTTAAATCAGAAGGGACTTACAGCAGTGCTCTAATCTATACCAACCTATCTGAATCCCCATGCAAGGCATGCTGTCCCTTGAAGGAGTCAACAACACCTCCCAGTTTGATGTCATCAGCATATGTGCTGATGGTGCATTCAACTCCTTCATCAGTTTGTTGATAAATATATTGAACAGACAATCACTCGGCAGTCAAAAGTGAGATATAGCGAATCAATTAAACAGAACTTTCTATTTGTGAACCCATGTTGACTATGCCTGATAATTACAGTATGATCTTGGTATTATTGTCAGGAACTGAGTTTAACTAACAGGTTTGTAGTTCCCTGGCTGGTCCACTGTGGGCAAGACAGCCACCTACCCTCATAACCCCTATGAGTGATTCTCTGTTCATAGATAGCAAGTCCAGGAAGGCATCTTCCCTAGCTGGATTTTACAGGAAGTTATCTCCTACAAACTTCAAGAATTTCCAAGACCTGATCATCACAGGAATATGATATTCCCTGTTGATGTCTGGGAAGTTAAAATATCCCATAAATACACAGGCTACTGATCCAGAGATTACTCATAATTCCTTATAAAATAACTCCTAAGTACTTCCATCTCAGCTGGGCAATCAGTAGTAGGCACCCGCTGCAACATCTTTGTTTTCCATCCTCCTAATCCTCACCCAGAGGCTGACAACCACATCATCCCTAACTGTAAGGGCTGTGCAATCAAATGTTTCCCCTATGCACCCACACCTCCACCTTGCCTTGTAGAGGATTACTTGTACCTTAGTAAACCTCAGTCTAGGTACTGACATTTTTATCTACATTGAAAAAAAGGTTGGGAAAGAAACTTTTTGAAAATGAAGAAGTCCAAAGAACAAGAATGAATGCATCACAGCAGTAGGATTTTCTTTTAGAAGAGTGAGGAAAAAAGTAATTGAAATACAAAGGTCAGAGAAGGATTAGAGAGCCATTCTCAAAAGCAAAAAATCTCAGATACTGCAGAACAAATTTCTGGTAACATTCCAATTTATTAATTATTATGGTTCTATTTCCAGCTCCTTTTCCAAGCATACAACAAAATATTTAACAACTTGCAAGAAGGAAACCTTTAGAGGTCGGAAAAGAGAAGTAATTTCAGATTTATTTAATGTTTACCATGAGACACGGAAGTGAAATATGACCTAGGAAACTTTAGTTACACAAAAATAACAAATCCATATAGGTGAATGCTACAGATCAGTTTCTGTGACTCAAGAAGTTTGAACATCAGGAGTTTAACTACTTTGGAAACTAGCATTTTCAGGAGCCAGGAAATAGGTGAAGTTTATTTGTAGCAAAAGCTAACTTGATTGTCCACAGCATCTGGTGGATTTAGTTTATGAAAATATTAGTGAATATGTCAGTAATGTTTGGGAAATTGATGCAGAGAATCATGAAGTCAATCATTTGAGGAGAAAAAGGTGAATGGGAGCAACTTGTACAGATTAATCAAGGGTAAATCCTTGACAAATTTATTGTATTCTAGCATGAAATGACTAGATTTGTAGGAAAGGAGAAAAAAGTGAATATTATTTCCCTTGTCTTTAGCAAGGCTTTCAACAGGACCTCCAACAATATCTTTGTAAAGAATGTTAAAATGCGATTTATACAAATCTGTTATAAATTAGATGGTTGGACGACCAGATACATGTAAAGAATGGGTGGATTACCTATGCAGGCATTACTGACTGAGTAGCAGCTAAATGTACATATTCTACCTGCAGGACAGTTTCAAGTATGTCAGGAGCCTGTCCTGGGATCTCTCTTGCTTCCTATTTTTCCCAGTGGCCTGGGAGAGGACAGGGAGTAGGCCCCCACCAAGATGGAGGATTAGGTGGGATGTCTACTCAATATGCTTGAAGCCAGGGCTACTATTCAGAGTAATCCTGACAGTCTGGAAGGATGTGGCTTAAGGAATTTTGGGACAAAACCAGACAGTTGAAAAGTCCTGCACATGGGAAAGACTATTCCCATGCAGGTTCAGGTTGGGGTTGGAGAGTCAGGGGAGCAGCTCTGTGGGAAAGTCACAGGGGGTGGCAGGCAGGAAGTTGAATGTGAGCCCTTGGTGTGCCTTGGTAATGATGAAGGTGAACAGAATCATGGATGTCCTGGGCTTAGGCACAGGAGCACAGCCAGTAGATGGAGGGAAGTGACTGTCCTTTTCTCCCAGCATTCATTAGACAACATTTGAAGTATTACATCCAGCTGTGACCTCTCTAGCCTCAGGTCATTCAGCCACTTTACAAATGGCATTGTAAATGCCTTAATGTAAATTGTAAATGCCTTCAATGCAAATTGTGCAACCTTCAATGTCTTTGGATAAGTCTACCAGTTTTTTTATTATGTAGGATCTCAGTGTCACTATGCCCATGTCTTAGTAGATAAGATGTACCTTTGACCTTTAACTGGCTATAATAGGAGTTTAGATACTTAGCTATCACATAGACTCCATGCTTAGGTGTCTTAATCTGGAGCTGTCCCGTTCTAGATGTCTTCTGAATAGGTGGCATCAGACTGGCAGTTTTAAAAGCTGAAGAACATAAAGGAGAAGACAGACAAAACCCATATTCACATTATGGAAGTAGTCACATATGGGTGGGTGTGTGGGGGTCCGTGTGTGTGAAGTCTTCATGGGAAGCCTACATGAAGACCTGAGAACACAGATATCAGTCCACCAGACCTTGCCGCATTGAGGAGTAGAACTTAAGTGAGTTTGCCAATCTGGACTGTGCAACTGACAGAAGGACTGAAACGTAATCTGAATTTGTTTAATAGATATATGAATATACAGAAGAGAAGGTATGCAACTGATACCAAACAGCAAAAAAGTGGAAAGATCAATGTGGTTTGAGAAAAATAGTCTGGAGTGATAAAACAAATGAGTAAATTAATATAAAAGTTCATCTGGTAAAACAGATGTGATTTTTCTTCTGAGAAAATATTTAAAAATGTATTACTGAAATTTCTTCTGTGTAGGAGTAATTATAAATGACTCCTAATGTGCACACTGACACACTGTCAAAATAGACATATAACAGGTAAAAACAGCCTTTCCAATGGCGATAAGTATATGCAAAAATGCATAGTCCTAGGGAGATAATAGATTGGAAGATAATTATGATTCATATGAACATGGAATATCACTATAATTGCATATTACACGTTGCTGAAAGATAATTAGTCCAGTGAGAAATTTTAATACGAATTAGATGTGCTGGAAGAATTGCCTCAAAAGCAGAGAACAAAGAATGGATGCTCCCTGCTGAAATCCCTTTAGAGGATCAGTGAATATGGACAGCTGTCTTTCAAAAGCTCCTCTAAGAAACTAAACTGTCTTGGGTGTTTAAGTAAAGGCAAAAAAAAAATCCCATAGTTATAATCTGACAGTCAGGACAGAGAAAAAGTGGTTAACATCCATGAGTATAAAGACCTACTAGAGGATAAAATTAAGGAAAGAAATGCTTAATCTGAAACACAAATGCTATTTCCAGATAGTGCTTGCTATTTTGTGAAAGAGAAGGAAGACTTTTAGTCCTGCACCCTATTAAACATTCAAAAGTAAGTAGGGAAAAAAATCCTGCTGTAGCAATAAAATGTCTTAAATGCTGTAATAAGGTCTTTCTTACCTCTAACCTTACATTCCTGTGAATCAGTAGTATTCTAAGAATAACATCTTATTTGTATTCATATGGTAGTTATGATAGTGGATAAAAAGGTTTCTTACTGTTTCTATGTGGTAGCATCAGATTGCAACTAAAGTTAAAATATTGCAAACTGAAAGGTGTTCATATTCCAATATTTTTCATCCAAAAATTAAAAAAAATATATTTTCTTACTGATACTCATGGTCTGTGTTTCTGCTATTTTTGAAGTTAAAAGCTATAATATTCATCATATAGTCTGCTCATTTGCATCATTAAGGCCACAGAATAAGCTTTCAGTCCCAGCTTCTAAGCATTGCTACATTTCCAATCACCACAGTCTCATGAATAGCCATGAAATGCACTTGGTTAGGAACATGTAAAGGATCAACTGTTTTAAGAATCACAGTCAATCCTGCAGACTTTGAGTAGGGAAATTCCAACACTTTAGGTCTGTTCTGAATGAATTGCTTCTCTAGCCACTTCTCCTTTTGAACAACTGTGAGCCTTGAGGAATACAAGAGATAGCTGTGTTTGTACTCTTCTAAGTACATAATACATATGTTGTCAGTATGGGTATTCTTTCTCTAGTAATAGTTTCTAGGGGTTTTACACCAAATAAACTTCTTTTATGTGAGAACATTTTGCTGGCTCAGTAAACTGAGAATACATGATTGCTGTAAGGCATATCACCATTGGTGATAGTAAACATAGTAACATGCACAGTTGCACTAATAATTTGCTAACACAAATTATATGCTGGCTATGTCTATATCCAGAATATATGAGCCTATAGTTTTTCAGTGTAACCATTATGAAGATTTAATTTGGGTAAAGATTTTCCACATCCTTCTTGATTGTGTTAAATAAATGTTAGGAAGGTTTTATTGGCATTGTTTTGCATTGTACAGTATTGATGATATATAGATATTACTTTCTAAAAACCTTAAAATAAAATCATTTTTCCTTGTTTTTACCTTCATTTGAAATAAATCTCATTTACCAACCACATTAGATGCAAGCATCTTTGGTGAGACAAATAAAACAATCAAGTCATTTGTTGTTCAGCTGTGCCCCTGCTAAGAGCAGTGGAGAAACTAAGAAAGCAATTTTGAGGCTGTGGAGGAGTTTGGGAATTGTCTACACTGTATGTCCCATGGTTCAAACTTCCAGTTTTCCTAGGAATGTCAAGAAGAAGACTGTGTGTCAGAAATGTAAGCACTTCCTCCTGGAGTACATTTCTGAAGGGTTGAAGAGCAAAAGGGGAACACATTTTTCATCCAATTTGATCACCTGTAAGGCTGTTAAACATGCCTTAGTTCTTCCTAGAAATAGAGCAGTTCCTATAAATGTATAAAGTTCAAATTTGTCAAAAAAAGATATAACAATGCAATGGTCAAAATTTGCTCTTACTTTAAATAAATAAGCATCCACCAACCAGAATTTCATTAAAATTCTCTTCTCCCATAAATTTTCTAGATAAACATTGTCAACATTTATGTCAATGTCAAATCAGCAGAAAAGACAAAGGGATTAAACACCTTAATAGCTTGAAAAACACTGTGTGTTAATGGCATTCCTAGACAAAAAGTCAGTCTTACGTTTTTCCTTAGGAAATAATGTTTCCATGCTCTGGAAAGGAAAGTTGTGTAACACAGGATAGAAAGCTTTGGTGCTGCTGTCAACTCTGATGAAGGAGAACAAGGCATTTCACCTTCAAAACCAAGAGAGAGATGAATGGGTAGTGATAGCAAGGATAAATGAGAAGCCAATGCAGTCATACAAACACTTGTCCTAAGAGGCCTGACAGAAGCTATTAGGATTCACCCCACAGTTCTCATTTTCACACTAGCAGGGTAAGTGAGCAGTGAAGGCTTTTATAACAAACTATTGATGCAGCCTTCAGGCACGGGCTTCACTAGCAGCACATTGTGGTCTACCAATCACCATTGTGATGGTTCTGATGTGAATTCCAATAAAACGTATCATGGAAAATAACTTGTGTGGGGGAGTGTCTGCTTCCTGTATTAATCCCATAAATTCCTAGTCTGCTGTCAAGGATATCCCACAGTAATAAATAATTGGCAAATTAGGTCATATTATATTGCCTCTCCTCAATTTTACATCACAATCCTCTATCAATACTGCAAGAAAATGCACAGGGATATGCATTTTAGAGGACAACTCTCAGCAGTCAGTCATGGTAAGCCAGCAGAAAACTTGACTTTTTGCTCTCTATAAATATTCTAGCTGGTTAACTTGGCCTTACCATGGTGATGTGGATCTTAAATAGCAATTCTCTTATTTGGCAACATAGGAATCCAGGAAGATGAAGCAAAACTCCACAGAACAAGTAGTAGAAAATCTTAGCCCCATCCTACCTGGCCATTCTCGGGTTGGGTTGGGTTGGGTTGGTTTTTTTCCTTAGCTTTTCAGGCTTTGATTTTATTTCTTCTAGCACAATAACTGTAATCCTCATGCTGTAATTCAAGGCCCACCTGGACAAGTTCCTGTGTGATGTACTCTAGGTTACCCTGCTCTCACAGGGGGGTTGGACTAGATGATCTTTCGAGGTCCCTTCCAAACCTTAGGATTCTGTGATTCTGTGTAATTACTATAATTACTGTGAAATCTATTTCATCAGAAGTTTAGCTCACCATAGCTTTGCATGCATGTAGCATACTTTTGGAACCTGATTAAGAGTGGGACACTGTCCTTGAAGCACATTTGACACTAATGCAATAAGAGTTATTGAACAAGGAGTGTGGTTTCATTTACAACGGAGAGATGAAATGCAAGGTGTCATACGCTCATAAAAGTTCCCTTCCAAGTGCCTCAGCCTACTTGTCTCTGTGTCTTATTGACTTCTCAGAGGATGTTGTTGCTGAATAATTGGACTCAGTATTTCTTTCTATTTGTGTTTCTCTAAAGTCTGAGACTGAGTCCTAAATAGTCTTTCTCTTTCCAGAAGGACATTTGAGCAAGTGTTCCTGGGACTGGATTAAAATTAACAGAGAACAGAGACCTAACCCCAAAGCAATTACTCAAGAAGCACAGCAGAGCAGGATTTCTGAATCACAAACACTGCTGAACAACTTGTACGGCCTTTTCTAGAATAAGGTCTTTACTGTTACTCTGCATATATTTTTCTATCAGATTTTTGGGTCTGTTTGCACAGACACATGTAAAGACACCTCAAAATTCGTCAGCTTCAAGGGTATCTTCTTTGGATTTTTATCTGCAAATTTCTGAGGTGTTTATAAGAAAGCTGAGGTTTTAGAAATATTCCAAAAGCGTACAGCAACATTCCAACAGAACTTCCTAAATTCATTGCCAAGAATTGCTATGATGGTGAAAAAAGAAAATTCAGACATCAGTAAACTCCACAGCTCTTTTTTTTTTTTTTTTTTTTAAAATTTTTCAAATTTATATTTTTTTATTAGGA
>NDXB01000968.1:7958-26437 GCA_002631895.1 Agapornis roseicollis
AAAAATAATAACCTAAAAAAAAAAAAAGGCACAAGAAGAACAGAACATAAAACCAAGCACTCAAAACCCCAAACCAACACACCTTCGAACAAATAAGCCCAATTCTGAATATATGCATAAAGTAACAGATACATCAGGAATATCTTCTAGTTGAGCTAATCAACAAGGTTCTTTGAAAGAAATTAAACTTTTTTTTTTTTTTTATCTTTTTTAATCCTTGACAATATAACATCCCTCACCTTTATTCCACCATTCCCTACTGGTAAATAAAACTACAAGCAGGAAAGTAATTCTTCATGTCAGAGATGTAAAACAAGCTATAAAAATCGATAAGGGAAGATGAGCCATTACCTTACTGCAAAATACACAAACTATTGGTAGCCTCCTAAATCTTTTGATGAATTCCTTCCTTCACAAATCAGCTGCAATTTTGAAAAACAGCAAACTATACAATATCCAATGCTTTGCATAATCAATGGATCTTTAACATCTCCAGCTTCTAGCAAAGCAATCAATTAGGTCAGCTCTCAAATAATCATCGGTAGTGCCCAAGTACACTGCTTAATGACTTCCACTTGTACTGCATCAGCAATTTCTTTTTTTTTTTTGGGGGGGTAGGGAGAGGGGACTAGAGAGACAGAGGTCAAGAATGAAGTTCTCTGTACTGTAACTATGAACAGAATAACAATTATGTTATTTCTATTCCCAAGGGAGCATCTGGAAAATTGTTGTAAGTTTATTTTTGTCTTTCTGGATTCCCAACTCACTCTCTCATTCTCATACATCTGCAGAACCACCAGAATATAAATGAGGGCCCAGGCCTCTTCAGCCTCTCCTTGGCAACCTCCTTTTCAGAAAAAAACAGAATGACCAGCTAGACAATCATAAAAATCATCTACCCTGTTCCTTTATTCCTGGATAGTTGGACCCTTAGCTGTCTTAGTGTCACTACCTCAAAATGAGACTTGCAGAGCCAGTCTCTCTCTCTCTCTCTGCAAATTCATTAATTCAATTCCTCTTCTTCTGACCTTCAGAGTATAAATTACTCAGTTGCCAATAAAAAAATTAAAGAAAGAAAAATCATGTAGAGGTAAATGAAAAATCTAAACCACACATTTACCTAAAGGAGGCTACTGTCAATTTACAGCTGCCTGGAAGAGTTTTCTTCAGTGAATAAAACACAGCAACAACAATTTATATGAATAATGCCCTTCAAAGAATAATATAAAGGAAGTTATTAAAGGGAGGAATGGAAATCAATATAACAATTAAAGGACAGGATACAAACTGGCTAAAATGCAAATACAGCCATGAACTTGACTGAAAGGAAAGTAATTGAGTAAATCTTTAAAAAGAGAGTCTTGAAATAGATATTAAATAGTTCTATCAAAAAGAATATGCCATCTCCAAAAAGCAAAATGTGATGAACTTTATTGGTGAAGTTGGGAGTATAATCAACACAGGTGACAATAACTGTGTTGATTATACTGAACAAGCCTGCTCATGAAGAATTGAATGAGTTTGAAGACTCAAGTAAAGCAAAACGGATGAAACTGAACAGCATCACGTGAAGAGCATCCACTAGAACTTCTGTTACACACTCAGATCTTACCAGCTAGAAATACATTAAAGGAGAAAACACTGGGTGTACTGCCTGGTTACTGATTAGTACTACAAGCACCAATTAGATACAGCCACACAAAAAACCAAACACATCATATCATCTACCAGGTAAGGTTTTCCTAGAAGAGAGAAGGAACACAGTCTTGCAATGCATTTTGCGAAGTATTTGAAAGAAAATCTTTCCAATTCTATTCACTCATATTCAGACTAGAAAAATATAGAAAGGAGGTACCAAAAATCATGAAATATAATGGGAACAAATGAGACACTTCAAAAGAGCACAGCGCTTATCAAAGTCAGGATCCGATGTCTCACCTGAGATACACTAGGAGTTGAGAACTAAGGAAAAAATTATCCTAGTTAAGTACAATTATAATCACAGATCTTACATGGCAATACTGATAACAAAGACTAGGAATTGAAATAAACTTTCACATTTTACAGCATGTCAACTTGCCAGTATTAATACTGTAAGCAATGCAACTATTTTTTGGATCAAAATGGTTTTACATTCAAACAGTACTAAATCACATGACTAGCTATGGTAACAAGGGACTCCCCGACGCAACAGTTCTTTCTTCCGTAAGTTTCCATTTATTCCTTACACTAGTTAAAATAACCAGGCAAGTATCATAGGCTTTAGGAACCTCAACATTTAACAAGAAATTCCAGAAAGTCTGTACTATTCGGCAGAATTCAATGAATATTACTGCATGGGAAAATTGTGGAACAGTGTTGTAATGTCACAGCCATCCTGCTGAAACAGCAGTATGCTAGTTTGAGCATAGAAACATAACTCAACTGTAGTCATGGCTGCCAGCATATTTCTTTAATGGTTTTCACTCAGTGACTTAAAATGCCAAATAGTCCTCCAGTTCACAACAATAAATCCTTCAGAAAGCTCACTACTTTAAAAGATTAAAGCAGAAACAAAAACATACAGAACCACCAAAGCCCAAACCAACTACACCCACCAGGCTGGGATTCTCATTCTGCAGTCAGAGCAATCGTAGATACATACATTAGCAAGGAGCCAGCAGAAAGTAGTTGTTTCAAAAATAAAAATGTATAGCTGGGGGAGTAACAAATTTGGTATCTTCCAAACTGCATACACAACAACAACAAAAGCTTACTGGGCAAATGCAAATCAAGGGAGTGTCATAAGGAAAGACTTTGCTTTTTAAAAGAAAAGGACAATATCCTTACTATACACCAAAAACCCTGTATTACAAAAATCAGAATTGTACCTATGCTAATAAACCTTTTGCATTTCCAATTGGGAGAGATTTTATCTAAGGAAGGCACACTTGTTCACAACTGCTACCAAATCTAATGGCAATCTTCTCATGAGAAACAGATCCAGTAAGTGCCCTGTGCAAACATTCTTAAGCCAAGGTGCAGTGCTTACTGGGGCAAAGTCATTTAACAAGGGCTGGAAAGAACAGGACTACTTAACAGCTGACAGTGACTGTCACTAAAATGGTTGTATTCCCTCAAAGTTAGAACTGTTAGCCTCAAAACCAGCCTCACAATGAGGACAAAGCATCTGCCTTATTCTGCAGCTGTTTTTACGTCCTGTCTTATTGCTTCACCGCACTGCAAGAACCCCAGGGAACTGGAGAGCAGTTTATTCAAAGCACTCCTGTTGCTGTAAGAGTATGAAAACAATATCCCAGTTCCACTATGCAATGACCTTGATGATCTGTATAAATTTGTCAGAGACTAATAAAATTTGTAAAGATACTTGCTGATATGATTGATTGCATTCTTCACTGCTCCAGTTACCTCAAACTAAATTTCTTGTCATTATAATGATGACTTTTGTAAGTGCAGTTTCTTATTTTTTTCCGAAGTCTTTCAAACAGTAATCTCACAATAGATTGGAAGTGTTTATGGATCAATAACATGCAAGAATTTTAAACCTTCCAGCTTATGTGGAGCTGTGACAGAGCATTAGCAGAGAGCATAATTCCTATGTAACAGGAAAATAATATCCAAACCTAGTTTGCACTTACCCAGCACCATGGGTAAGCTGGACAATTTTACAGATTTGGAATAATATCGGGTGCTGATGATTCATCATTGTCCCAATGGACAAAAAAAGAAAGCAAAAAGATTAACAAAGAAATCATATGCAATGTGTATATTCAAGACTTACCTGGTCACAGTCTGTCATGCTGAGCTACTCAAGTGTGTCTGACCTGCTTTTTCCTGACATTTTGTCAGGTGAATAGCAGGATGTAATTATAACCAGAAGGGCTCTAAAAGGAGCCAGAGAAGGTTGAGAGCATCTACCCATCCGGGCTCTAGGCATGATTAAAATGTCTGTACTGCTTTCAGTCTCTGAAAACAGCACAACTTAATTCGTACAGGAACCCAGTTAATTAAGTCATGCTGACAATGTACTTCAGGATAAGATACTTCGGAAGCAACTGTATCTTTGTACAAAGAATAGTACATCTTCTGCCTAAGATCAGGAAGCTTTTCTCATTCACATAGGCTCACAATCATCACAGGCCCAAATGCTCTAAAATGATCTCTTCAATAATTCAAAGGGAAAATTGAGACAATTGCCAGGAAAAAAAGAAATCTCTCTAGGGATGAACTCTGTTTGCTAAAACTTGAAACAAAAATAAGGCAGCCTTCAACAAGAAATTCATTTGGACAGGTTCAGGCACCAAGTGAGAATTACTGATCTGTACAAGTTACAGTCACTGCCAAAGATGGCACACCAGATTGCTACAAGCAGAACACCCTGTGGTGGGCTGCCAGACAACCAGCCAGCCACTATCTTGCACCCTCAGGACAGGGGAGATAGTAAGATAGAAAGGCTCACGAATCAAGTTAAAGAGGTCACTCACCAATGCTGCCACAGAATGGCCAGACTCAACTCCTCCACATCCTCCCCTCCCAGAGAATGCAGGGGGATGAGGAATGGGAGTTGAAGCCACTCCTGTCTGCTACTTTTTTCCTCCTCACACTCATTTACTACTTCAGTGTTGGGTCTTTGATGAACTTTTCCAACATGGCTGTTATAGCAGATGCAGACCTTCAACAACAGACTGCTCCACGCAGGTCACACATGGGCCACAGCTCCTGCTCCTATGTGAGCTTCCCTCCACAGGCCACAGCTCCAGGAGTCTGTTTTGGTACCTGCTCTCTCTCCATGGCTGCAGCATCCCTCAAGGCATCTCCATGAGCTACAGTGTGGAAACAGACTCCACCACGGTCTTTTCCAGGCGCTGCAGGGTAAATCTCTGCTCTGGTGTCTGGAGTACCTTACCCCCTTCCCACCATCTTCACTGGCCTTGGTGCCAAGTTTCTCACACTCTTCCTTACTTCCCTCTCACAATCTGCTGTTCAGCATTTTATTCTCTTTCTTAAATGCACTTCCGAGAGGCAGCACTGTCCTGGCTGAGGGGCTCAGCTGTGCCCTGTATTGGGTCTGCGGAGCTGGCTAGAATTGGCTGTGTCCAGCACAGGAAAGCCCCAGCTGCTCCTCACAATGGCCACCCTACAGCCTCACCATTGCCACACATGACCACACTCACAAATGAACAAAACATCCCCAAACAACCAAAACTAGAAAAAAAATCCAGTAAACTTCTTGGGACTTGACTAGGTAAGAGCAAGATAAAAGGCATCTGAAGGTGGCAGGCAACTAGATGTAGATTTCTCAACAGTGACTAAGGCAATAAGAAGTTACTGCTTCATATTACCTTGGACTCTGCGAAGTCGAGGTTCAAACCCACATGCTGACACATACTTCTGGATTCTAATACACAGAAACATTTTATAGCAAACTTCTATATATTGGCTGATATCACTTAAAACTATTACCTAGCTCTGTTTTCATTAGCCAGTCTCCACAGTTTTTACTAGAAGTGCTACATTATTCCATTACACAGATGCAGATCCAGCTGCTTCAGATTGTGAAGATGACAGATGTGACCTGAAGAAACATCATGGAAGGCTCCTAATCAGTTCAACCCCACTATTCTGCCTTTACCACTGAAGCACTGCTCTAGCTTTAAAGACCTCTCAGCTGAAATCACAGCAACTTATTCATAATATTTACTACTATAAACTATAATCCCATGTACATCAATTACACCTTTCTAAAAGCTACTATAAACTATAATCCCATGTACATCAATTACACCTTTCTAAAAGTTAAAGCAGAAATTTCAGAAGCTATGCTACAGAGGAAAAAAGTGCAGTTACACGCAAAACTATGAACATTCCCAGTACTAAATGCACATGGTCTTTTAAGGTAGCAGTAGTTTTTCACTTACTTTTTAGTAAGACCTTTCCACATTTAGCAGTTCTGAATACCCGAGTATACAAAGCTATGTAAAGCATTGCAAAGCTATGTATAAAACTATACACAAAACCTCAGCCTAAGAAACACGTCTGTGCTAGTACATAACAACATCGTGACCTATAAAAATATATACTCCATACTATAAAATATATCCTATATATACACATTTGCCAAAAAATACGTTTTCAGACAGGTCAGTATACAGTATGTCTCTGTCTCTAACTTGGTTATGTAAAAATAATGGAGGGAAAATTCATTTACTATAAATACAGCATTGCTGGTTTGCTTAATATTTTCAAAGATGGAAGTCACTTATCTTTTGCACATTTTGCTCTAGCTATGTCGCTTTGGACCAAGTCAAGTCATACTTTTCTATGTTTAGATCCCTGAAGTGCTTGCAGAAAATCTGGAGCTCAAAGGCACAAACAGTTAAAGAATTAGTACTGCACTGACAGCATCTAAATAAGACTAGGTTGTGCTGTGCCTGCTGAAACTGTAACCAGATCATTCAGAAAACTGACAATAATTTTCTGATTACTGGAATTTATCAACATCAGTGATAATTTTGAAGGTACTTAAAAGAAAGAAAAATCATTATTCTCCTCTTCTAATTAGATTTGAATGGATACCCAAATAAATGCCTTTGACAAAAACACAAGAAATCTTCCAGTTGAGAAAGATATACTGTTGTAAACAAATCAATCAAATCTCCTTTCACTGCTGAATATACAAAGTGGAAGAACACAGACCTCTCTTCTTACTTGCAAAACTTACAGCAAAAGACATGATATAGCCTCAGGGAAGGACTGAACTACTTTCCCCTCATCCTTACCCAACAGTGAGAACTAGAAGCAACATCTGAGCCTTTCCTTTGGGATTGGGGGGGAAGCGCACCATTTCTTATGCTTCTGAATTACGTACATTTAATTCTAGAGCCTCTTCTTAATTGCTAAGTTGTTTCTGGGAAACAAACTGTTTTCTACCCACAACATTTATGAATGTTTTGTGCTAACTTTTGTGCCTATTCATATTTCGAATACAAACTTCTCACATGTAAAAAACATGGGGATGGACTTCAGCAGGGCCTGTTCTGACAGGACAAGGGGTAATGGTTTTAAACTAATAGAGGGTAGATGTAGTCTGAGAAGACATTTGTTTATGATGTGGGTGGTGAGACACTGGCTCAAGTTGCCCAGAGAAGCTGCAGCTGCCTCACTCCTGGTAGTGCTCAAGGCCAAGTTGGACAGGGCATAGAGCAACCTGGTCTACTGAAAGATGACCCTGCCAATGTCAGGCAATATCAGGGTTGGAACTGGATGAGCTTTAAGGTCCTTTCCAAACTAAAACAGCATGTGATTCCACGATTCTGTGATCTTCTCATAAGAAAGTGCCTGACTAGCTGATGCTACACACTTGTCAACTATTTTCCTATCCTAAAAATGTATTAAGGTTATTAATGAAGACACTGACGATGCAAGAAGCTTGTTAACTAACTAGAAAAGCACTGAACCCCAACTGCCCTTATATTCGATGTCAGCAAATATGTGGGCAAAAAAAAAAAAAAATAACTACCTTTTTAACTACTTCATAATAATCTATTATTCAACTCTGCTATAATTTAAATGAAATCTCTTAATATCTGCTATCATATGCCCACTTTGCTACATTTTTTTTAAAATGCAAAGATAAAATGCAAGAGACACACAGGAAAAATCAAGGTTAAAAATCTGCCACACAAGTTAAAGGTATTAAGACTTTAAGAAATATTTTAAGTATTTTTTAGTCACAAGTTCTAAGTAATGTCCCCATTTAAACAGTCATTATGCAACAACTATATAAGAATATGTCAAGTAATGTTACTAAAATAAAATAGACTAAAATCTATTTGTCTGCCTTAACACAATCTCTGCATATGAAATAAGCATAAAAAAACATTTAATAAAGCTAACCTTAAATATACAACAGCATATTAAAGAGCAGTTTCACTAATGACCAAATTACTCTTCCACACATAATTAGCTATAATCAACATTATAAAACAAAGGCAAAAATGTTACTTGCTTGTTTACACAACAGTAATAGGACACTATTCCTCTTTAGATAAACATGACAATGAATCAAGAAATTTAAATGTGTACACAACAAATACATTATTTTCTGGTCACTTTAATAAAATAAATTCCAACTATTAAGGCTTCTACACTATTTTAGCATGGATGATTGCAAAAAACATGAACTAATTATTGCTTAACACCATTTTCAAAGTTATATTAAGATCAACAACTTGTGTTATTTCACTTTTTAAACTTAACTGATGACCCATTGCCCCTACCATTTTGTTTTCTATGTTTTAAAGTGTTCTTCAGTCATTCAAAGATACTTCCTAGTATCCTACTAATGTGCTTAGTCTCCTGAGAAGTTTTCAATGGATGACTATTAAAAAAAAATCATTTGGAAAGCCAAATGGATTACATCAATCAAAATATTTTTCTATGATTTTTAATCCTTTCAAAATAATTCTCTTTTTAAACACTCCTCCCAAATGGATCTTACTTAAGTGTACACAAATCCTATTTTTCTGTTATTGTTTCATCTACTTTGTCCAGCATATTTGCATAGCTTACTGTCCCATAATTGCCTGGATAATGAACAGAAATATTTAAACCAACAAAAATAAACAATCAGAATACCATTTGTCACCCTGCAATCCTCAGTGGATAAGGCAGCCTAGCAAGAGATTGTATGTGCCCACTGGTAATTCAGGTATTTTATGCTGGTGTTCCTTGAAGAACTCTGCACTGAATGCCACACAGTCCAGGAACTTATTCGTGATCACTTCACTACAAACACAAAGGTATGTGCATATGCTCCACACTTTCTCTGTAATCATTTCAATTGCAAACACAACCTCTGGTGAGCATTCTGTGACAGAAGGTTCTGGACTGAGAGCCTTCCACAGTGAACAGTATTGCAAGAAATTAATTTCACATCTGTACAAGCTGGCATTACAAGCTCCCCAACATTTCCACACCAGTGTCATCTGCAGAAAGGTTCCACAACAGCTTCCTTCTTCTGCTAGCTGTTCCTCATACTGTTTTTTATTGCTTTACTGCATACTTAATCTACAAGATTTTATGATGCTGCTTCCTTCACCTGACTATAATTCAACTTTTAATGGCTGCCTTGTTGCCTCCAATGATTTCTCTCACCAACATGTTTAACCTTTCTTGTTAACTTTTTCCAATTTTCTTAAATCTTTCTTATTATGTGCTTCCTCAAGTACTTTCCATTGGCTACAGGGATTTAATTTTCTTTACTGCACAATCTACCTTCTTTTCAAAAACCTGTTTTGTTTTACATATTTCCTTGATGTTGTGCACACTAACATGGTAAAGGACTGTTATTTTGCTGTGCATTTTTTTTTCTATTTTTCCATTTTTTATATTGATTTGTAGTATGTAACAGTTAGATCTACTGACAGGTGCCCATACTGCAAGATTGTGCACTCGGCACTGCCCCTCTCCCCCTTAGTCAAATCTCCTCTTACTTGCTACATAACCAGTTTTTGTATATCACTGATAGTCTATAATCTCACTTTAGTTGCACCTCAGAGTGGAATTCTCCTGTAGCTGTTGTCTCCATTGACTACTATAATTCAAGACCACTGTTCTTCTTGTTCTCTTATCTCTTTCAGTGTATTACGTAAAGTCAATGCCACCATCTTGGTCAAGCTGTCAGTAACCAGAAACTACTATATCATTCCTGTTCAGGCCTAGTACCTTTAAACTCTGCATTGTCTGGTAATCATTTTGTTAATTTGATCTAATCCTAAACTCTCTTAGTAACTCACTACCTTCATGACCTGATAGCCTTCATTCCCACTTAGGCTAAGAGATGATAGTTACATGTATGTCTTTATATACAGAACTTATCAGAAGCAAAATACACATCAAAAAATTTTTTCCTCTGCATCATTCCATGGCTGTATAATGCCAAATAAAGACAGAACATATTTTCAAAAAACCTAAAATTGAAAGAATACTGGACAAAACATGAAGAAGTTGAATGTCCCAGACCACTACACCACAGTTTTTCATAAAAAAAGGTGTTCAGATGCTAACATAATAAATATAAATACATTAGGGATAGGCTGGAGACTATGGAACTCTCTCTGGGGACAGGTGAGCAGTTAACAGAGAGTTTGTGGGTCAGGGTTAAAGGGAGAACAGTGATGGGAGACATAACTGTGGGGATCTGTTACAGACCGCCTGATCAAGAGGACTCTGTGGATGAAGCGCTCCACAGAGAAATAGGAAAAGCCTCAAGCTTGCAGGCCCTTGTTCTCATGGGGGACTTCAATCACCCTGACATCTGTTGGAATGACGGCACGGCCCAGCACAAGCGATCCAGGAGGTTCCTCAATTGTATGGAAGACAACTTCCTTCTGCAAGTAACAGAGGAGCAAACAAGCAGAGGTGCCATGCTTGACCTCGTGCTCACCAACAGAGAAGGGCTCGTTGGAAATGTGACGCTCCAGGGCAGCCTTGGATGCACTGATCATGAGATGGTAGAATTTGAGATCCTCAGGACGGTGAGAAGAGCGTGCAGCAAACTCACTGCCCTGGACTGCAACAGAGCAGACTTTGGCCTCTTCAGGAACCTGCTCAGTAAGGTTCCATGGGATATAGCCCTAGAGGGCAGGGGGGCACAAGACTGTTGGATGATATTCAAGGAACACCTGCTACAAGCTCAGGAGTGTTGCATCCCAACTAGAAGGAAGTGCAGCAGAAGGGCCAGGAGACCTCCATGGATGGATAAGGAGCTGCTAAGAAAAATTCAAAGGAAGAAACAGGCTTATAAAAGGTGGAAGCAAGGACAGGTGGTCTGGCATGAATACAGGGATGTCATCCGGGAAGCTAGGGAACACGTAAGGAAAGCTAAGGCCCAGTTAGAATTTAACTTAGTAAGAGATGTTAAGGATAACAAGAAGGGATTCTACAGGTATACTGCAAATAAAAGACAGACCAGGAACAACTTAAGATCCCTCCGGAAGCCATCGGGTGAACTGGCTATGCAGGATTTGGAGAAGGCTGAGGTTCTTAGTGACTTCTTTGCCTCAGTCTTGAACAGGAAGGGCTCTGACTGCACCAACCAAGTCTTGGAAGGCAGACGCAGGGACTGTGAGAATGAAGACCTTGGGCCCACTGTAGGAGAGGATCTGGTTCAAGACCATCTTAAGAACCTGAACATGCACAAGTCCATGGGACCTGATGAAATCCATCTGCGGGTCCTGAAGGAGCTGGCGAGTGAAGTTGTTAAGCCACTGGCCAGCATATTTGAGAGATCATGGCAATCAGGTGAAGTTCCCCATGACTGGAAAAGGGGAAATATAAGCCACATTGTCAAGANAGTTGCTAAGCCACTGGCCAGCATATTTGAGAGATCATGGCAATCAGGTGAAGTTCCCCATGACTGGAAAAGGGGAAATATAAGCCACATTGTCAAGAAGGGCAAAATGGATGATGCAGGGAATTAGAGACCAGTCAGTCTCACCTCTGTGCCTGCCAAAATCCTGGAGCAGATTCTCCTGGAAGGCATGCTAAGGCACATGAAAAACAACAAGGTGCTTGGTGGCAGCCAGCATGGCTTCACTAAGGGGAAATACTGCCTAACCAATTTGGTGGCCTTCTACGATGGGGCTATGGAACTGATGGACAAGGGTAAAGCAGCTGACATCATTTACCTGGACTTGTGCATAGTGTTTGACACTGTCCCACACGACATCCTTGTCTCTAAATTGGAGAGACATCAATTTGATAGGTGGGGCACTCGGTGGATAAAGAACTGGTTGGATGGCCGCACACAAAAAGTTGTGGTCAATGGCTCAGTGTCCGGCTGGAGGCCAGGGACGAGTGGTGCTCCTCAGGGATCGGTGTTGGGACCAGTCCTGTTCAACATCTTTGTCGCTGACATGGACAGTGGGATTGAGTGCGCCCTCAGCAAGTTTGCCGATGACACCAAGCTGTGTGTTTCGGTGGATATGCTGGAGGGAAGGAATGCCATCCAGAGGGACCTTGACACGCTTGTGAGGTGGGCTGATGCCAACCTCATGAAGTTTAACCATGCAAAGTGAAAGGTCCTCCACCTGGGTCAGAGCAATCCCCGGCACAGCTACAGGTTGGGAAGAGGAGATTCAGAGCAGCCATGCAGAGAAGGACTTGGGGGTGGTGGTCGATGAGAAAATGAACATGAGTCGAGAGTGTGCACTTGCAGCCAAGAAAGCCAACCGTATCCTGGGCTGCATCAAAAGGAGCGTGATCAGCAGGTTGAAGGAGGTGATCCTCCCCCCTTAGTCTGCTCTCGTGAGTCCTCACCTGGAGCATTGTGTGCAGTTCTGATGTCCTCAACATAAAAAGGACATGGAGCTGTTGGAACAAGTCCAGAGGAGGGCCACGAGGATGACTGGGGGACTGGAGCATCTCCCATACAAAGACAGGCTGAGAAAGTTGGGACTGTTGAGCCTGGGGAAGAGAAGGCTGCGTGGAGACCTCAGAGCAGTCTTCCAGTATCTGAATGGGGCCTCCAGGGATGCTGGGGAGGGTTTCTTCATTAGGGACTGTAGTGACAGGACAAGGGGTAATGGGTTCAAACTTAAACAGGAGAGGTTTAGATTGAATATAAGGAAGAAATTCTTTCCTGTGAGGGTGGTGAGATGCTGGAATGGGCCAGGGAGGTTGTGAGTGCTCCATCCCTGGGGGTGTTCAAGGCCAAGTTGGATGAAGCGTTGGGTGGTATGGTTTAGTGTGAGGTGTCCCTGGTTATGGCAGGGGGGTTGGAACTAGATGATCTTAAGGTCCTTTCCAACCCTAAGTATGCTATGATTCTATGATTCATGTGCAGCAATTCTGTGTATGTTTAGAAAGCTGTAGTTTGTAAGGAAGAATTGCACTGTGTATGCAATTTGTGTGAAGTTTGGGATGTGGCATTTTTAAATTTTAAAAGTGGAGTTTTATGTATCTAAACTTCCTAATGGAAATTCATCTTATTCTAGTGATTTAGAATAGCAAGTATTTTTTGAATGCTTGGTTTATTTTAAGAAAAAGTTTCATAAAAAGTGGAAGTGAGGTATAAACTACAAGATTGGGGTGCAAAGGGATGAAAGAAAGGCTAGTAAAGGGTTTTATTTGAGGGCAGGCACTTTAAGATTTTTATAGAAACATAGAATCACGAGCGCAGAGTAGAGGGGCAGGATCACCTCCTTCGACTTGCTGGTCACGCTCCTTTTGATGCAGCCCAGGATACACTACACAATCATATCTGAAGACTCAAAGTCCTTCCCATGAATGTATTTTTGAAATTTTTGTACAAGATCAGATAGTTGAGATCAATTTCATAATGACAGTATCAGCTTCAAGGAAAACTAGAAAAAGTAATCACTAAGAAAAGATGCAATTAATTAGTCTTACTAAACTTCGAAGATTTTTTTTCTTGGATAACTCAATCGCATTATTCTGAAGGAGGAAAATTTCAATTACTTCAACGCTCAAAGGTATACTTTTTTTCTTTTAATATCTATAGGTATCCTAGTTCACAGAAAAATTACTCTTATCAGTCCACCAGTAAAGAATTGGCTTGCTGAGTTTGACAGATAACTGTTTTAGCCACAGAATTAGCTTTGTCTCTTATTTTTAATGCAATACTTAGTTACATTACGCAACTATCACCAAATTACAAAGAAATGATAGGACAATGCTAAAACTCTTACCCACCCCAAGCTTCCTGAATTTTGGGATGCTTTATGTCCAAGGCTTCAGACATAAATCCTTGAAGGACATGGAGCTGTTGGAACAAGTCCAGAGGAGGGCCGCAAGTATAAAGGGGCTGAAGCATCTCCCTTACGAAGAGAGGCTGAAAAAGTTGGTGATGTTCAGCCTGGAGAACAGAAGCTGCGTGGAGATCCCATAGCAGCCTTCCAGTATCTTAAGGGGGCCTATAAGGATGCTGGGGAGAGACTCTTCATCAGGGACAGCATTGATAGGACAGTGGGTTCAAACTTAAAACAGGCAAAGTTTAGGTTAGATCTAAGGAAGAAGTTCTTTACTGTGACCGTGGCGAGGCACTGCCCAGAGAAGTGTAAATGCTCCATCCCTGGCAGTGTTGAAGGCCAGGTTGGACAGAGCCTTGGATGACATGGTCTGACTTGAGGCATCTCTGCCCTTGGGAGTGTAGATGATCTTAAGGTCCTCTCTAACCTAAACCATTCTATGATTCTATCATGCTGTGCAAACACCTGTATAGCAACAGCCAGAACATTGGTGTGTTATCAACACTGTTCAGTCACCAATGCAATGTTCAGCACCATACAGGTGGCAATAAAGTTGACTCAAACCTAGCAAGACTCCAAGGACAGACAGCTCCAACTGGGGGTTAGTCATCAATGAGAGCCCTCCCATTACGTGTATCCCGTTAAGATAACATTAGACCTCACCAATACATGCAGTATTTATAAAAGCAAAAGATGAAAAAGGCTTACTCAACTTTTAGCTTCTATGCTTTCCTCTAGACCCCAAAATTTAACTCATGTTTCTATTAAAATTTAAAAAAGATATTCAAATTAACATTCCTAAGATATGAAGCATTATTTAGAATTAATTATTTCTATAAAACGCTTTGCTGCAACATTCTTTCTAGCCTTGAAATAACTTCAGATCCTCAAAATCTGTTTTTCTTAATACACTTAAATTTCTGCAGTATTTGTAGTGATTAATTTCAGGGGTTTTCCTGGTATTTAACTGCTTAATAGAGCTTAAGGCAATAAGCTGTACAATTGATCTGGTACTTCTGACAGTTTGTCACGCATCTGTCATAGTTTCCTGATTTGCGTCAAAATCTGTTTGCTCAAACCCTGACAGATGACAAGAAAGTTTGAAGCCCTATATCTATAGTAAAATGAAGCTCTAATAGGGAAAATACATACTTTTGAACAATTACAGTAAAGATTTCTGAGCATGCTAATACTGAACAAGATACCTGTTGCCATAGGTAGCTCAAAGCAAGAAACACACCTGTCACACAGTTTTACCTTATCATCAAACATAACCATCAACTTATCAGTGTCATATCTTCAACCACATCTCTTGTCAAAGACATACCTTGCATTTCTGGCAGATCCTATAAAAATTTGCATATTTCTTCTGAACTATGTCATCCTCTCTTATGCATATGAAGTTAAGAGGCATTTTCTATCTAATGCATTCCTTTGAAACCATAAACATCAAATCCATTTAAGCTGATGGGGAACTTCACTGCCAAAAAACAGTTGGGGGGAACAATTCAAGAACTGTAATTAACGCATCTATACAGGTTCCGTCTAAATTCCACTCACTCTGTGGCGTTTCTAAGGAGAAAAAAGTTCTTTTTTACCATAGCTTAGCTTCTAACACTTAATGTTTAAAGGAATTTTAATAAAAGAAAAAAAATAAGACATCCAAGAGAGTAGCAGCACATTTTGGGGCTATACTCTTCTATCTGTAGAAATTTAAGTGTTTTTCCTCAATAATGAAAACAAGAAGAGAATAAAGAGACACACAACAAATCATCTGTCTGTAAAGATTCTGAGAAAAACAGGTATTTCAAACCTTTTATGCATCAAATAGGTTTTAGCTGAATTACAGATATTCTATTACTTGGTTGCAACAAAAAATCTTCAGTGAACACAAGAAGGTAAGGACAATCAATCCCATGTCCTATACTATCTATTCTTTTCCCAAGCCAACAAATTCATATAACTGTGTGACAGAATACCGTAATTTCTCATTCTGGAAGTAAGTTAGATTTTATTTACATTTTTTAAAGTCTTGTAATATTCAGTAAAAACATGCTACAACAGTGAACCAATATTTAAACTAATTCTCTTAAGCATCATAGAATCATGGAATAGTTAGGGTTGGAAAGGACCTTAAGATCATCTAGTTCCAACCTCCCTGCCATAAGCAGGGACACCCCACACTAAACCACGCCACCCAAGGCTTCATCCAACCTGGCATTGAACACTGCCAGGAATGGATCACTCACAACTTCCCTGGGCAACCCATTCCAGTGCCTCAACACTTCCAACCATGTTTTCTAATTTTGTTGTTCTTGAATATGCTTTTAAAAGACTTCAGGAAGGCTGGGATAAAAGAGGAAAAGATGCATTTTACTTAGGTATAACAATACATCTACGCTTCTTCCCTCCTATGACAGATTAATTTATTCCCCAGTTTCTACACCACATTGCACTTGAGGTTGGGAAGGTGGGAGGGTACAGGGGAGAAGGGGCAGCAGCAAGCACCCCAGGAAGTTAACACTGCCCAAAATATTCTAAAATGTACTTCAGGAGAAAGTCCAGAATGCAAAACAATTACATAGTGAAATAACTACATGAAGCCACTGGAACTGGATTCAGAATAAAGAAAAATTTCTCCTATTCCTTCATTCATTTGGTATAATGACAGAGTAACACTTTTGAACTAAAAAAGAAAGGAATTCAATGTTGACACAAGGTGGACAAAGGCAGGAACATGAAACTTGTGGGGGTGGGTATGATGCTGAATTTTCAGGTGAGCTAAGGTAATCTGGAAACAAAATTATACAATAGCAGAATGATTCAGAAGTGACACAAGCAACAAAATCGATAACTGCACCTTTAATTAGAGGAAGAAAATATTTTACTGATATTTCCAGTTTAACAGTCCTAAATATATACACTGGTTATATATAGTTATCCATATATATATATATACACACACACATATACTGACTTTATGTTTCTTTTTGTAAGTATTTAATACCAACATTATTGATAGCAGGTCTGCAGCTATTAATTTGGATGTTATCTGTTAGTGTCCAACTGCAACCCTGGGTTTACCTCCTCAACTATACTGTAGACTACAAAGAGAATTTACAAAGACAGGACAAAGGTAGCAACTGTGTTGTTACCTTGATCCCGAATTAGCTACATACCCATGCTTATATCAGCTCTCCAAAACGGGAGATAGCAGGGTTGCACCCAGTTATAGCTACATTATTTGGTAGTTTCCATAAGAGCCATATATATAACATTCAGTGACATCAGAATTTTAGCATTAAGTAGAACATCAACAGATCTCCATGCATTAGTGATCTTCTCACAGACCACTTAAAAGAACAAAACCTTATTTTTTTTTTTAATCTGAACCAATGTTTTAGTAGGCGCTATTCTAGTTTCCACCATTATTTGCTTCCAGTTACTTAGTTCTATGCTTACAAGATCAGAAAGCACATATGTAATCCTCTAGCTGCAAAATATGTAAGTGGCGGTAAATGATTTCTTAGAATGTGTTTCTAATATCCTGAAAATGATCACATTAATTACAGGCACCATCAAAATACAATTAGAAAAATATCCTATGAGAAGGCCCTTGTGGGCCTGACGATCTGAGGTAGCAAAAAAAGGCTGGGCTTCATGAAGCTTTTCTTTGTTTGATACACTTCAAAAGGATTAACTACTCTGCATTTACAGGGTACTTTAGAAATGCACAGAATTATATAAAGCATTCTGGCCAATAAGCTAAATACAAGATACTATCCTTTTCCAAAAAATCAAATGCATTATAAAGAGGATTTTCAGAATTACTGGACTGCTGTTCCAACCATATTTCTCTAGAAAATATAAACTTGCAAATAGGGCAGTATCTCTGAACTTTCTCTACACCATTCACATTTCATTATCTTAGTGAACTGTTGAAAAGGTCAATATTCTCTGCTCCCTTACCTTAAAAATGCACAAGAATTTTCTCATTCACCTGTCTTTATTGTAACCACCCCTCCCCAAAACTGACAGATGAATTATTCAGATACCATTCCATGACTACAATACACCATAGTATATGAACTGACAATATTCTTACAACTTCCAACTACGCTTTTCCATTCTGTTTATCGCAATATCATCTTTCTTCACCCTTTCTTAAAAGACTTCTCAATATACTTACTCCATATATAAAGGTCAACATTTGAAAACATACAAAAAACTTAGTCACAGAATCACAAAATCTGCAGTGAGCATGAGTGTAGGTAACCTAATGGAACCCTCCGATAAGGATGTGTCTGTACAGACCCCTTCCTGTGCAGAGTGTTTGAGCTTATCGGCAGTACCAGGGGCAGAAGACATTTGCCTGAGGTGTGAACAGGTAAGTAATCTCCTCTCATTGGTGGCTGAGCTGAAGGAAGAAGTTGAAAAACTAAGGAGTATTAGGGAAAGTGAAAGGGAAATAGACTGGTGGAGTTCCACTCTTGAAACTTTGAGGGAGGCCCACCAGGAGTCAGAAGACTCCCATGCCTCCAACTGCCAAGAAAAAGGAGGGCACCTGGTTGATGAAGAGGATTCAAAATGGGTCACTGTTCGGACAGGTAATAATAACAATACCTCCCGACCCCCATCATCTACACAGATACCACTTCAGAACAGGTATGAGATCCTGGAACTGGATGATCTAGAGGGTCAACCAGG
>NDXB01000968.1:26494-43049 GCA_002631895.1 Agapornis roseicollis
ACTGGATGATGGGTCAACCAGGCGATTTAGAAAACAATAATATACCCAGTGATCCTCCCAATGCTTCATCTGTAGGACGAATCATCACCTCTAACGTCAAAAAGAAAAGAAGGGTAATTGTAGTGGGGGACTCGCTTCTAAGGGGAACGGAGGGTCCCGTATGCCGACCGGACCAAACCCACAGGGAGGTCTGCTGCCTCCCTGGGGCCCAGATTCGGGAGATCACTGAGAAACTCCCTGGGCTGATTCAGCCCTCTGGTTAATATCCGCTGCTGATAGTCCAGGCTGGCAGTGACAAGATTGAGAGGAGGAGTGTTAGGGAAATTAAAAGGGACTTCAGAGCACTGGGTCAAATGGTTGATAGGGCAGGAGTCCAAGTGGTCTGTTCCTCAGTCCCTTTGGTAGCAGAGAAATTCAATGAAAGGAACAGGAGAGCCCACATCATCAACAAGTGGCTCAAGAGCTGTCGTCAGCAGCAAAACATTGGGTTCTTTGACCATGGACAACCTTTTCGGCACCTGGCCTGCTGGATGCGGATGGGTTGCATCTCTTGGTTAAGGGCAGAAGAATTTTTGCTCATGAACTGGCAGAACTCATTGAAAGGGCTTTAAACTAGGGTTGAAGGGGGAAGGGGATGCAGNTTGCATCTCTTGGTTAAGGGCAGAAGAATTTTTGCTCATGAACTGGCAGAACTCATTGAAAGGGCTTTAAACTAGGTTTGAAGGGGGAAGGGGATGCAGATGGGCCACCTGGAAGCAGGTCCAAGGGTAATCAGCCTGGGTTGGTGGTGAAATCGGTGGACCGGCTGAGATGTATGTATACTAATGCATGGAGCATAAGCAACAAGCAAGAAGAGCTGGAAGTCGTGGTGTGACAATGTCGCTATGATGTAGTCACCATCACAGAAACGTGGTGGGACGAGTTGAATAGCTGGAACACAGCGCTGGATGGCTACAAGCTCTTCAGAAAAAACTTAGTCCCATTTCTTACTATTGCTAATAATCATTAAATCACTGATATGTGGAGCTCTTACACACAAAGTCTCGATGAAATAAAATCTATGGTTTTGATTTAAAAAAAAAATCCTATTTTTGGAAAAAATAATGTATCAAGCACTACAGCCTCACTAATTTCTCTGTCTCCACCAGTGCAATGAAATACTGCTAAGCAGCAGATGAATGGATATTCCAAGTATTTGCCTCACTGGAGTGAGTAACAGGATGTGCTAGCCAAGTGTACAATAGAATGATGATAAGACACCAGATCAGGTTGCCCAGAGGGCCTGCAGCACCTCCATCCTTGCAGATAATAAAGGGCACCTGGACAACCTGCTCCAGCTTTGACCAGGAGGCTGGACTAGATTAATTTCTGGAGGTCTATTCCAATCTACATCCTTTTACGACAGACAATTCCAGGAATTGTATGACTACATTCTTTTTATTTACTGTTAATTACCGCCAAACACTTTTGCGTATGGTTTAACAGCTATTCTGACTCCCAGCTATATTAATGTATTTTCAAGATTCAAATTTGAACAATTCATGTAATAGCTTCCATGAGGCTTAAGCCTCAATCGTGAAGCAGACTGAAAATCTAAGTGCTTGAAGAACAGTTCATAAGGTAACGCTTACTAGCAGTGTTATGACAGTGGGGAAATCAATGCACAAAGGAGTCAGGTGAGTTATCCAAGACGAGAAGAAAACCTATCTGGGAAACTCCAGTGTTACTGCATTCAGAAAATCTTATCACAGAGGAAAAACAAACATTTCCTCTGCCTTGACATTCTGCAGGCTTTTAGCCAGCTCCTTCTGGCAGTGAAAAAAAAATTACTTTAACTTTCAAATCAAATACATATATTGCCTTTGTATTGCCCAATTCTTTTCAGTCCTAATCTTGTCTTTGGCACAAGACCACATGACAAAATTTTAAAATAACAATTTGATATTTTAGGTAGTAACTGAAAATATGAATGCTACTTTACAATATTTTTATGTCTCTGAAGTGATACATACACAATAGTAGCAAGGAAATGCAGGAAAAAAAATAATTATAATCACATTTCAAACAAGCATTCTAAATTAATGAGTGCAAAAAGCTAAAATAAGCCACATTTCTCCAGCAAAGCACTATTTTTCTTTTTATCAAGAACCACGTTTTCACAAATAAAGGAAACAGAATAAACTTACTTCAAGGTCAAAATGATGCATGTTTAAATTTTGTTAGTTGTAAATATAATATTACTATCAAAAGCCAGCAAAGTCATACATCATCATGTACACTCTGACAAGGTTCCCCGATATCAATTCAGAATGACAGATAGATTAATCACACTCCAGTTTGACAAACTGCAGTGAAAAATGTGACTCTAAGTACAAAATTCAAGAGCTTAGCCATCTACATCAGATAATAAAGATTCAAAGACCTCTTTTCATCAGTGTCATTTGATTAGTCCCTCTTCAGAAACGAGCCCTTTCTCTTGTGATGAGGTGCTTGCTTTTATGTACCTTTTTTTCCCCTTTTCTCTGGATTTATTATTAGCCATATACCAAGATAAAAAGAGTGAACAGTAAGGTGGCAACCTGGTTTGTTTTATTTGAGCTATAAAGAGCAAATGGAGCTGCTCCATTTCGACATTATATGGATCTTACACTGTTAACATTAGTCAGGAAAAGGAAAAAAGGGACTTGCTCAAACAGAACACCTACTACACAAAAAGGGCTATGAAATAATCATATAATGATAGATTTTGTATTGCACAGCCTGACCTTTAGAATTCTTTTCAGTTACTCTGAGTCAATTTTACCCAAAAAAAGTAAACATACAGTTTAAATAACCTTCACAAAATGGTGAATCTCAGTGAGATGCTATACTAGAGCACAAAAGAGAAAGGAAGACCTAAAATGAAACTACACAAGAGAGACGCTACCCTTAATATTCACAGCAGCAAGAATATAGTCTAGCTTATCACAGGATCAAAACATACAGGAAAAAGAAATGGTGTAAATAACAGTCTTTGATAGCTAATGATCTCAAGACACATGAAACCACCCAAGGTGTCATGCTACCATTCCTCTCATTACACACCTTAACCATTCTTCACAACAATTACATTGCACACTAAATGCTTTACAGTTATCAGAATTTTACATCAGATATAGCAGATTTTTAATATGAAGCTATCCAGCATCAAACATGAAACTGTTTGCATACTGCCTCTCAAGATTATTTCTGTAACATGGGAAATAGAAAATACTCTAATATTCTTTCTACTGATATCTTGCATAACATCCATTAATATTGAATACTTTGTAAATACTACTATTCAATTAATACTGCAGAACAAGCAGTATTAACAAGCAAATTGTGACAACCACATCTGTGTATACAAATGGCCAGTATGAAACCACCTTTGCAATTCTGAAGTATAGCAATGACTATTCTACAGAGCCAGATAATTGTTGATGATAATTAAAACTAATTTTTTGACATTAACTGCATGTATTAGATATGAAATTACAATTCTGAAGAGTAACCACATAATGGCTAATCACGTACAAACGTCAGAAACAAAATCTAATTTATTAAACGCATATTACTGTTTTTGTCTTCTATTATATAGCTGAGATAATTCTAAAAGGAAAATACACTTAATATTAATTGAACACTATTACATACTAATTAATTAGTTTAAATTTTTAATAAAATGTATTTATTTTTTATTTAATGGTACTATTTCCATTAACTTAGAAAGTGTTTTCCATCAAAAATGCAATCTACAGTGTTTCAGAGATAGCTCATTGAAAAAGGGTACTGTATACTACGTCTTCAATTTAGGAGATGAAAAGTCTTGTACCAGCCTTGTTTTCTGCTATTAAATTGTATGCACACATGAACATATGACTTGACCGATTTCTTGACAATTTATTAGAAAGCAAATATCAATTCCTTGCATCGATTTACAAATTCTATTACTGTGGATTTTCCACATGCACAAAGCTCAAAATTAGGATAAACACTAACACACCTCCCCATGTGCACGCCTAGACATAGAACATAGACTTGTTGGGAATTCAGTAATGCATTCACAATACTGCATGCAGAGGGTTTTTTCTTGTCTTTAAAAAGCACTGCATAACACTTAAAAATTACTTAATTTGTGTCTGCAAATGCTAAATGGTTTATCAACAGATTTACATTAACTCATAAATTCATATTTGTAACTGCACAGAAATATTTTCTGTCACATAAAGACATACTGACGTCACATCTTATAAAGCAGAACATTTCTAAACGCACAACTTAAAAGCACACATATAATATTGATAATTGCATTATTATTTTATGAAATATTGGTTTATGACAAATTTAATATTTGACATAAATATATTTATAGTTTCATAACTATATAATTTTTATAATTTACATTTTTATAATTTTATAATAAATATTTTAATAATAAAATACTATTATAGATATAGTGTATGTATAAAAATATAATAGATATCATCTATATGTGATAATATGCATAATACATAAAATATATAAAATATAATTAATGTAATATTTTATAGTAAATATTCTTATAATTTTATAATAAATAAACCATTTTATGAAATATTGGGTTATGACAAATTTAATATTGGTTTATGACAAATTTAATATTTGTCAAAAAATATGGCATGCTACTATAAAATTATTATATGCTACTATAATAGCACACTGGTATGATTTTGGTCATTTTTCATATGAATTGAAAAGCAGAACAACACCCTGCTGAATATATGCTGTCACACATACCGATATTTTTAATACCGGTTGGTCCTCACTAATATTAAAAGCACGTAGATTCTAACATTATAATTTTCATCTTACTCCCTTCACAAAACACAGCAATAAGTATATTGAGCAAAATGTAGCCTTTCATTAACTTTGATTTCCAATGTTCCAATCAAAAGCAGAAGAAAAATCACAAGTTGTTGCCACAGAAAGGTATTTCCAGACAGGACTAGCATTAAGCTGCAAATTCTTTTGCTCATGGGGAAGCTCCATAACCACAATAACACTGATGTCTTCATTAAAATAAAGAACAAAAAAAAAAAAATTGAACACTAATTACACTAATCAGAGCATGTTTTGTATTGGTTAGAAAATATACATTCAAATAAAATGTATTAATTCTAAAGTAATTTAAATTCTAAAAACTATCTCTCAATAAGCATAGCCTTAAGAAAGACCCTGCACAAAAAACAAAACCAAACCCACACCAACAAAATAACAAGTGTTTAGAACAGCATTTTCTTGAATGATAAATTAAAAGCATTTTCTAGTTGAAGCTGAAAATTAAGAACTATGAATACTATTTCCTCTTAACAAAAGCTTGAACTTAAAAGGCTGCAGAGAGGTTTAATAAAAATATTCCTTCTTCAAATACTTAAACACAGTCTCAAAAAGAAGTTCAAAATACAGAAAGCACACTGGGAAAGTGCACACAGGCCATTTTTATCTATTTTTGTTTTGCTGTGGGATTCATATTTTCTGCATTCAGCTTTGAAATAATGTTTCAGCAGAACTGGTAAACATAATAAAGGTAGTAACGTACATCCTTACTGAAGGATTTAATTTACTTGTTCTTTACTCCGCAAATAACTGCATGATTAATAATAAACAAAGCGAACATTTCTTCCTTGAAGTTAGTTATGTTCATTAGACTTACAAGATATACAGAAGAAAAGCCAAGTCCTTGTTAGATACATCTGCAGTTAAGTGCAGAGTACAGTTACAGAAGAACAAAAAGCTATGAAACACAGATACATATGACAAGAGAAACAGAAAGGGAAAAAACCCCTAACAACTAATATCATCGTTTACCTATTTCTATTATGTTTATGTTTGCTATTGAAATTATAAAACAATAGTAAATGTAAGACTCTGGGGATACGGATCAAATCACCATGACTGAACAATACACCAAGTGAGACCATACTAATAGGTCCAACAAAAAGCACTATCTCAAAAAATGTCAGCAAAAAGGGGAAGCATGAGCACCATTAAATGTTTTCTCAGTATTTGCTGCATTTTAGACAGAAACCTCCTACATAACTCTTAGAAATATGAAATACAATGGTAATCCAGGAATATGAAAATGAACGCATAGTAAATGAAACAAGTTTGTAATCCAAGACCCTGCTCCAGCCATCTCCTGCCAAATCATAGATAAGGTATAAACAAGCATGGGCCATACTTTCACTGCTACCTTCTACAAAAGCTTTTCTGACAGTACAAAAATGGCTGGTACTAATTTGTAACAGTAATTAGATATAATCATGAGGTGATAAGCTAGTTGTACATGAAGCTGCAGCAACTGGCACCCTGGAAATTATCTGACTGCTGTATGACTAATGTTCTATCATCACGTTTTGCTGCAAAGTTTTTTTGTTTGTTTTCAAGAAAGTACAACCAGAATACACAAATGAGTTAAAAACAGCGTTAAATTTCACAGAATTTGATGAGCAGGTCATATTTTAAAAATGCATCTGCCGAATCACACATATCTCCCACACACCCTTTCTTTTTGGAGAATTATTAGCTGCAACAGGACTCATCCCTCACATTACTTAAATCATGCTCAAAGTAAATTTAAAATGATCGATTTTCACATTTCAAACTGTCTTCACATTACAGCTTGGCATTTTACCCTTCTAAATCAAGCCTGAAAACTATTTCATTTGTGCTTCAGCAGCGCAAGACTGAACAACAGATGACTGGTCATCAAGTCTGAAGCAGAAAAAAAGCAAAGAGTGGATAAGAACAATCCACATCACTTAGCTATATTAGCTACTTTCTATTATTTTAAACAACAGAGACTTATATTTGGGTTTACAAATTCAGATACTAATGGAAAGTCCCATCATTGTCAAAGTGTGTGTAGGCTGTATTTGCCAGGTGATCAAGTGTAACTAAATGAGTCAAGTTGCGCATGGTACTTTTTTAATACCTACTGCCTCTTACATTTTAGAAGTTTACCTAAAAAAACTGTACACTATTTTAACCTCTTCCACACTTATTATTTTCATGCAATCAACCCAGTTCATCTTGCAAGCAATATTACAGATAGTCTTAAATGCAAGGGATCAAAAACACTACATTTAAAATGCCAATGCAGACTTGCACAGGCATGATACCATGCTTTACTATGCTCAGACACCATCTAAGACAGTGCTTTTGCATTAAAAAAAAAACTATTAAAATTCCTATGAGATGCTTATGATACTTACTATTTAAGGTAGCTCATAGCAGGTTATTCATCTTCAGAATCAAAGTTAATTAGATGAGATCAATATTTGAAATACGTGCAATTTTCTGACTTCATTTTTTAGTAGAACTTTGCATGCGACAAAGAAATTTTGTTGTGTGAAAACAATCTAATCTGAAAAAGAGGCCTTCTTTCCCTTCAGAATAGTAAACAAAGACTATATGTAATATAAAACCAAGTAGTTTAGAACTCATGCTGGCATGTCAAATGCAGAATTTCTTTCTATTCATTTGCAGACCTATTGCCCTCCTTTTTAATTTCAGTTTCTTTCCTCTTTAATATTTTTTTGTGATGTTCATTAACATGTGTTTTGCAAACAAAGGGGACCTCTACATCATAGAGGATATTGACACATCAAAGATACAGCTTACGCAAGTAAGGATGAAGACTAAAACAAGTATTTGAAGAAATTTCTTTCAAAAACAAACATAGCAAGCTATCCTGCAAAATTATTACAAGAGGATCAACAACCACATGGCCTTGACAAGTAATACCATTACATATCCCTCAAATTTTATCATGCTGGCAACTCTTCTATCATCATGAAGCATACTATCACTGTACACTAAAGATCATCAAAATATCAAATGCAAACTCTACTGCATTCCTTGTTGCAACAAAAAAGTGCCTACCATGCAAATATGACTTCCTAGAGCTCACTATTTACCACCCCTTTGTTTCTTCACCATCCGTTCCTCCCTCACAATTTCCCTTTTCTTTCTTATTCCTACCTTTTGTTTTTGCTTTTCTTCTTCCCCTCTCTTACTATGTTTTGTCATCCGCTCCCATTTGTTACTTTCCTTCAGCTGGCAGCATGTGAACCCAGGGACAGAGGTCCCATTTAGCCATGCCTGAGAATGTCAAGCAATGCTGTCTGTGAAAGCCAGCTACCACCTGGGAAGGGATGGAAGGGGGGCTTTAAGCCCACCAGAAAAGCCTGCCCAATAAAAGTCAGTCTCACAGCCTGTAATTGTAACTTCGCATACACGTACACTGGAGCCCTGGAAACTGTCCAAGCTTTCCTTTTTCCCACCTCTCCCCTCCTGTTCCTTCCCTGCACTCTAGCAAACAGATAAGAAACTGAAGTGGTAGTCAGCACTGTAGTACACCTCAAGGGTCTTATATTACAGCCCAAGTGACATCTTTTTGCAAACGGATGTTCCACCAACTGTGACAGAATAGTCAAAGATGTGCAAAACATGCTGATAATCTTTTTCAGGATTTTAAAGTTGTTTTATTCACTGAAGCATGGAACACTCAAGCAAGATTTTTAAGACAGACTGCAGTTCCATGTAGCTCGTAAGGTCAGTTTGCAGCCTTTTTTTGTAAATGCAAATACATTTGTTCTGCTGGAATCATCACTGGTGTACTCGCTGTTAACAAAACAGTTTAAAAGTCCATTTTGATCTTCTGAAATCATATTAGAACAACAATTTTAACAGAATCCTTACAAATTTATACAGGCTACATATATTACTAATGCTACCATCAAAGGAAATTTACAGAAATTACATTAATCTCACTATCGCATACCCTATGTCACCAGCTACACATATCCTATGCAAAGTATGTAAAACAGGGGTAGCCTAACAATAGTCAGTACATAAATACCTGACATGTAAAAAAAGATACGTTTGTGGGTCACAGATCTTCATTTGAATATCAGCAGTAAGATGTGACAAACTGCAATCTTATTTTTGACCCTTTTAAAATTTCATGGGTGTTTTTTAATAATTTGTAATACTTAACAACAAGCTCTGTCCTCTCATTACATGACTCTATCTTGTGCAAGTGCATTACAACAAGAATGCATACTGTACCAGTGTAGTGGCTTTAATGAGAAAACAAACCAAACCAATGACACAACAACACCAACACAACAGCAACAACACTGAAATTGGTAGATATGACACAGGTTTTGAGTCGGGGTCTGTGTTAAATAAATTCTGCAAATGGATCATTAGCACTAATTCCAGACTTCAACAAACAGGGTGTCACAGTCTCCTGTGACACAAATTTATCTTATGAGATTAACTGCATCAATATTGTACAATGCTTATTGATCTAAGTAACTACAGCATACAGCACACGCACACACAAAGAGTCGTACTTTCAGCATTAACTTAGCAATAGTTGGCACAAAATTATGTTCAAGTTATTGCTAAAAGGAAAAAACTTAAATTTGAAGCAAGATTCTAATCTTACATATACCAAGAATTCTCATGTAAAGCAATTCTAAAAGGCAAACCCGGTGGGCACAGCCCAACATCTCTCTAGACATTCAAAGTAATGAATCAGCCCAAACTGATACCTTAATTTAGTTTCCCAAATTGTTATACCTTATCAGGTAGGATTAAAAGAGTTAAAAACACTATGTACCATTTAACCTACAGGGAAAGCACTTCTATCATTTTCAAAAGACTACAGAATTAAATATCCATCAGTTTGCAAACTACTTCTGAATTCATTAAGTAAAATAATTTCTGCTTATATTACTGATGGATGACTCCGTGCATACCAATGCCAGATTAAGACCACAGATAACATTCAAATACCACTACACCAAGTTTTGTGCTTTGTAGCCAACTTGCCTAGAACAAAATGACCATTTAGGTGGTGAGTGGTTGCATTCTCTTTCCTTGTTATTTCCCTTATCATTATTATTATTGGTGGTACCAGCAGTGGTTTGTGTTATACCTTAGTTAACTGGACTGTTCTTATCTCAACCCGTGGGAGTTACAGTCTTTCAATTCTCCTCCCCATCCCTGCAGAAGCAGGGTGAGGAAGGGGTGGGGGGGCTGGGGGGAATGAGCAAACAGCTGCTTGGTTTCTGAGTGACAGCCTGGGCTTATTCCACGATAACCTGTTAGTCACTTTCATTCCTGTATCACAGCAATATTCCTGCACAGTAAGTAGTATAAACAAAGTTCATATCAGGTTAAGAGCCAATCACTGCCTTCAAAAAATCTTGAGTATATAGGTAGAATTATTACGATTAGATGAGTATATGATTTGGAACTGCAGGCTGAAGAACACATGTAATTTCTACCTCTGAGTTAGTACATGTTTCATTAATGATTTGTCTTTCAAGTGACTTTTCTCATGCATTAGATATCAAGGGATAAATCTATGCTTCCCTTCAATCTCCTCCCAAGTTCCAAGACCCTCACCTATATTGGTTAAAACACATTTTATAATACAACATTTTCCTCTCTAATGACAGCACAGTAAAAATAAGCAACTATTATTCTGGGACTTGGATGCTCGTGGAGGGCTCTAAGATTTGACCTAAACCTTTCTAGCAGCTATTAACTAAAAAAGCCAGCTGATTGACTTGGTTATTCTTCCTGGGGTCTACTATTCTGATTAGCTTGTATTTACGTAATAAAGATATCCATCTACCCTTTATTTAATTATGTTTCTCAACTTTACATCTACTCACATTTCTCTTATGGTAGCTTTCCAGAAAAGCTCAGATGATTTTCAGTTCACCTGCTAAGACTCAGAACTTCCATTTTAACACTGAGAAGTTATTTAACTTTGTAGTGAAAAAATGTGATCCAACAGTAAAGTAAATCTATATAAAGCAAATCTAAATAAAGCACTCAGAATTAAGAAGAGAGGAAAAAAAAAAAAAAAGAAGGAAGGCATCTAAACTTGAAACAAATATAAGAGCCAGCATACTAGAGAAAGTAAAGCCTGGAGAGTAAAATACTTTGGATTACAATGCAAATGCACAGGTTCACACTACTTTTAAAAAGCAGACTTTTAACAATTTTTATTAATTTTTTTTTTCAGAACAGTCTAATTTTATGTATGAGACCTCAATTCCTAGATACAGGAAAAAAAGCCCTAAGATTACTCAATGTTTTATGAAAAGTAACTCTAAATGAACAAAATTAGAATTAGCCTAATACAGAAGGCTGTTTCATTTATAAAATCTGTGCAATTTCTAGTGCCTCCTTTTTGGGGGGTTGATTTTTAATTTGAGCCTAAAGCTCACGCTACAAAACAGGTATTTCATACTAAGAAGCTCTAGTAGTCTATAGAGAAGCAAGAAAAAAAGTAAATGACAAACAGCACATTTTGGGTCCCAAACAAATTTGGGGGTTGCTCTTTTTCTTCCATTGGTTGCAAATCCAAATAGAATTCAGAACAAATTTGGGAAGATATTTTTGTTTTGGCTAGGGTTTTATCTTTTTCCAATATGAACATTAACTTCCAGAAGATAAACATGCCACCTGAAGCTACATATTAAATGATAAAACTGTTAAGGGAATAAAACCTGTAGGCAAAATTTAATAGGGTTCTTCTAAATTTTTAGGCCAAAGGACTCTAACGATTCAGACAGCACCACAGCTCAAGTTGCATTATACTTTAATGCTCACAGAAATTTCAAGATTGCAAATGCTACTTTAGATAAAGTAGTCACACATGTATAGTAAATTCATTCCCATTTACCTAGGTTAGAACAGACTCTAACTTCCTCTTTGAATACAAAGATGCTTTCTGAATTTCCTTTTTTTGCTGGATTTGTATTTATTTCTCTGTAGGTCAAAGAATGAAAAGAATAAACCAAACTACATATGCTTTTCTCCAGAAGATATATAATAATCACTGATTGCAATTACTGTATGTGTAAAAATTATACTGATTTTAAACCACATGGTCACTTGCAATGGAAGACTCTAAGGCCAATTAATGTAACAGTAAAACTTGAAACTGCATGAAAGCTGAACTATTACACAATCAAGAAAAGGCTACCATAAATGTACAGAACAATCTCAGAACACCAGTATTTTCTTAAGCATTGCAATAGTTCAAATATTACTGTTTCTGTTAATACTGCACTTTCAAATGCTTACAGACCTGCACAGATACTTAAATTATGCTTAGTCAATACTGAACTATGCCTACCAGAGTTTTTTTAAAAAGCAAGTTTCATTTTGTTTTTACTCTAATGGACCTTTTTTTAGTCTCTGAAATATTTGATAATATACAGAGTCACACTTCCAGATATAACAGAAAAACACAACACAAACTCATTACAAAAAGAAAAAAAAAAAAAGAAACAAAACACACCATTGCAAATCTCTTTTAGAATACACTGAAAATTTAGTTTCTAGTTAGCAGCATAAAGAACAATTTCTAATTGTTCATCTTATGAAAATCTGTTTTCAGTAAGACATATTCTACAGGATGTATACAGATACTTCTCATTTTTAGTGGGAAAACAAATTCACAATTCATATGTGACAATTATGCCTCCTAATAATTTTTTATTACTTTCACTGGATGAACACAGAAATCCATAAAAAAAAAGGTAATATTAAGTATCTTTCATATACTAAAAAGGATACAGAAATGAGGAAGTTAGCTTAAGTTCCAGTAAGTTCTCTAAATAAAACATGATAACTTGCAGACTTATGTCCTAAAACACCACGAAAAAACAACAAAGCTATTAAAAAAAAAAAGTTTTGCAGGTGTGCACCTATATAGAGATAAATATTTCACATGTGAAATATTTTGTGGAACACCAAGTATAGCATATTATCATCACAACTGAAATGTTCATGGGTAATCACTTATAGTTTATTTATAGCTAGCTAGATCTTATATTCTGAATTACAGTAGAAGACTTTCTACATAAAAAATAGTGTGTACTTGTAGTATACACTTTCACATCTCCACTCCTGTTTAAAAAAATGTGGTACTTACGAAACCCAACAGAGATCAGAAAGCAAGCCTAACAAATGCCTTAATGAATATATTCCCCCCAGAAAAAAAAAAAAAAATTAAACACTGCAGTTCTGAGCAAATCCAAAAAGTATTAATATTTTGTATGCAGCAATTCTTTAAACAGATTCAAAAACAATTACAGCAATTTATAATTTTCCTCAAGAATACTAAATACTAAAGCAAAATACTAATGTTGTTTTTTCCTTAGACAAAATGCAACACCATTGAAAAATTCATCATTGATACACAGGGCTGGAAACAGAAAACCCAAGCCCTGCACATTTCTCTTCAAATAAGGACTTTCAGAGATTTTTGTTTTGCTGCTATAAAGTCCATGTCAGCATTACACAGCAAAGCACCTTTAATTGCCCTGAAAGAAAAGGGAAATAAAACTCTTCCCTATCCACTTCAGCTTCCATCTTCACTCATTCACCATACATCAAAGGGAATCAGCGCAACCTGACACACAAGGACTATTCCCCTTAGTGATCCAGCAGGTGCTGAGGCCAGACAGAAAGCCTGTTTTCCACAGCCCTTTACCTTGTTTGATCGCTGGTTACTTTTGATCTGACACTGCCCTCACGCTAGTAATGACTTCCCCCTCACAGAACCACCTCACATCTGTCACCCAGAATAAAGGGTATCACACTGCGCCCTGACAAGGCCCATGGCCATGAGATGTGCTGCTAGTGAAAGGCTCCCCAGCTCCCACCATTTCCAATTCAGCTCCCTTTGTTCTGCTGGGTACCGGGGCCAGGGCACCAGTGACAACAGAAAGGATTATACACCAGCTGTGAAGCTGAGCCTTCATGAATTTTTATCTTTTCATCTCAGCTTCATCGTGCCCTTAAATGCAGAGAACTTCATGGTGGTTACTATAAAATACACGTTCAAAAAACATTATGGAAAATTTGTTTAAATCCTCTCTCCCTGGAAAAGAAAAGGCAGTGAATGTCCTCTAGTTAAACTGAGAAGCACTTTTTTTTCCCAACTATTATTATTAAGAGTTTTCCAACTGATCTTGTAAGAGGTCACTGATGCCAGCTGGCTGGCAGCATTGAAAGGGCAGAGAAAGTGAGAGGGGTAGGATATGGTTTTCATTTTATGGACAAAAAAAGTTCAAGACATGTATCAGCAAGGTATTTATACCCATTTTTAATTTGGAACTACCATGTGCTTAAAAGCCAGTAGGGAAAAATAGAGGATTTTAAATCAGATCCCATTAATTGGAGAATATATATATTAAAAAAAAAAAGTAAAAACTAGACTGTAGTCCTACACAAAATATAAATTCATTTTGATTTAGATTTTACTTACAAGTACTTTTAATGGCATTGTTGTTTTAATTTCAGTGTGGTAACACATATTTGCAAGATATAAATCCTTTTTTTAGTCTGGAAGTCCAATTAAACAACTGAAACTCACATCACAAAGAACACAATCTCACTTTTCCACTACTATGGAAACAGATTTGCATGGCATGGGTCAGAGTCTACCCTTAACGATTATATATTTGATACCCTAAATAAAAAGATTCTGACTTCTACAGAATATTGCATATTCATATTTTAACATACTTAGGAGTCTTTGGAAGTAACCCTTCGAGGACATAAGCGTGAGTTCAGGAACACAATTATGTAAACTGCTCCATTTCCAAAACTGAAATCAGATACTCAAAATAGTAGGTCTAATTAACACTTACATGATTAAGAATCAGTACCTCCAGTTACTATTTAAACTTTAACTAAGTTCTGCTGAAAATTCAACTAATTTTTCCACCTATTTCTCCTTAAAAATAGTACTCAAATGTCACAATTTAACTTGATCTTAAAATAGAAAAGCTGGAACAGTATCTGTTGAAGACTCCTTAACTTCATCTGACAAGATAACAGTGCATCATAACCTGCTGACATCCCCACATGCATCCTACAATAATCCTGAAATGAAGTGAAAGAGGTCTCTGCTCAGCCCTTTTCCATCAAGAAGCTCTAGAGCACTATATTAACGTTGCTGTGACTTATTGAATACTGAAGTCCATCCTTGCAATATCAGACAAAAAAAACATACAGGTAAATGAAGACACTACAACAAGTGGCTTTGTCAGACTTTGTGCAAGGCACTAACTGGCAATGCTAAAGTATTGCAACCATATGACTGTGTTGAAGGAAGCTGATTACCTTAAAAGACAATGATTCGGGGGGGAGGGAGGGTTAACATAACCATGGTTTCCCTGACAAAATACAAAATTTTCAAATAAAACAATCATATTTTTGACTGACAATTTATGCCTAAATATCACTGTCTATCCCTCCATCATCTTTGTTGCAAACTGATTTTTTTTTTAACCTAAGAAGTGTCTTATTGGATAAATATTATGTAATGAAAATAAAACAGTAAGTATCTGCAATACGTCTTGGCTTATCTGAACAGAGTAATATAACAAAATGCACATGAATCAAGTTAATGAGACATCTTTGCATATGGCAACCTATGTGAAACTTTAAACATCGCCCAGAAGGCAAATATTTCAAGTATTGTAGAATAAAAAACAAACAAACAAACAAAAAACCAGAACCAAACAAAAATAACTCCACTAATGACTCAGACAGTGGAAAAACTTAACTTTAGCAATCTTGAAAGGTAATCAAATCAATAATTATAAAGATAGCAGCCATTTATAGACTGCTAGGTAGTTTGTTTCCACAAACAACTAAAAAGTTACTTGACATTATAACATTAAAGGGAATAGATAATCAACTTCAAGAAGGAAAGACATGTTTTCCTGTCAAAAAAGAAAAAGAATAGCGTACAGATCCTGGACATTGAGGAACATTTACAATGACTGAGCATAACTTATCAACACAGGATTCATTTCAGGCTTATCTTTACTTGAGACAATATGGAAACCATCTGAATGAGGTCAGCATAACACCAAGCCTAAGCTTATCTTACATGTATGCAAGGCCTACACACGGTGATGTAACTAATGGCATGCACTCCCTAACAGTAGTGCATACAAAGTGTTTGCACCTACTTTTATTACCCGGGACAGGGGGGTGAAACGAAACAACAAAAACTAAACACACACACACACCTCACACACACCAGCTTCTCCCTACAGATCAAATCCTAGTGTGTAACTGGTTTGTGCAAAGTGGAACAGATCCCATTGTCAGCTGGGTGCCCTTAACTTTGGGATTCTTGCTGATCAATTCTCCTCGCTTTTCATGTCAATCTTGCTCTTATGAGAAATAGCAATTAAAAACAATTATTTTTTTTTACTGGGTGGAAGGAGTATGCAATTCTTAAAGGCATCAGAAAGACTTAAAGCTATAAACAAGCTGACCTTGAACAAACTTGGTGTAACAAAGCGTATACTGAAAATAAACAGTAGCAATATACCAGGCAAAGAGAAAAGTGCTCAACAGACAGAATACTTGAGGGGGACAAAAAAAAAAAAAAAAAAAACACTTTAAAAAACTTAAAAAAATTTAAGAAAAACTA
>NDXB01000969.1:0-36186 GCA_002631895.1 Agapornis roseicollis
TCAAAACACAGCTACTAAAGAGAAGAAAAACTGACTGCAACTGCTGAACCCAGGACAAGTATTGTTTCAGTATGGTTAAGGAGCATCATTCAAAACTATACAAAACCATAAGAAGATCTAGCAGGATCCAGTACCTCACCAACAGTTTGTGGATTGGAGTGTAAAAATCATTACTATAATTTTTTTAATCAAGCAAGAAACAAGAAAAAGTTTACTATGGAAATTACTTTTAATTTGATAAAGGTTGTACAGAACTATTTTTGGATATTTTAGTGGTGTTAATAGCTTAATATTTTCTAGTTCTAAACACATGCAATCCAGCAATAAGTGGAGAGGGAGTACTAGTCTACTCTGCCAAGACTGGTATCAGACAAGAGCAAAAAAGACCACAGATGGCAAATGTGTAAGAACCAGAGAACTGACCTCTAACTGAATGTTGCAACTTAGTGGTCAAGATACTCAGAGATACATTCTTGAAAAACAACATATCGGGAAGTAAACTTATCTACCTACTGATATCAGATGATGCATCTGATGCATTGAATAGAGACAAGAGTTTAAAAGCAGTATTCCACGTCACCCACAATGTAACTGAAAAGCCTATGTTACTTGAAGAGGTAATTCAAATTAGAGAGTTTTTTTCTAAGGAATGCATGTTTGACTGTTGTTTTTTCTCCACACTGTTGTTGCATAAAGGTCACAACTGTGACAAATACACAGGAGCAGGATCATGATCCCATGCCAAGTCAACCAAAATTAATTCCATTCCCAGCTTTGTGAATGACTTGCAAATTGAGAGACAAAATTACTTTATCTTTTTTTCGTTCATCTGTATAATGATACTTACCTACTGCACTAGGTTATGTAGGTTGGAAACTAATTATGGGTATGTTAATATTTAGGAAGCATCATACATCCATTCCCACAAAAATCTGTCCTACAGTAGCTTGTCTAAGTTTTTCAGGACAACAATTATCTATCCTTTTTTTGTTTGTACTGTTCCCAGAACAATAGGGTCTTAATCCTTGACTTGGAGAGCTAGATACCATTGAAACATAAATAATTAACAAACAATAATGAGTTGAGAGGTTTAGTGAAGTGTTACCCTTCCCAGAGCTCCAAGGCACAGAACATTTAAATGACCAGGATTTAGCCAATGCAAAGGGAACTGGGGACAAGGAACCATAGCCTTGGTTGCTTGCTAACAACTTTGGTGGCTTGCTCTTGAAAGAGCAGGGATACAAAAACGACAACTGATGGAATGCATATGTGAGAAGAGAACACCATTCACAGGAGCATAGGGACTCAAAACATAGTTGCCTTTTGAGCAAGGCATTTAGGGCAAAAGCTTTTCATGTGTTTGCCAGCACTACTGTATCTGCAAACTAGAAGCAAACACAGCAGGAAAATATAAGGGTTTGCTTGGGGATTTGTGTTTTGTTGGGGTTTTTGATGGTTTGTTTTTGGTTTTGTTTTTCTTTCTTTTTGAGAAACAACCCAAACATGTAATTTGGAAAAGGGGTACACCTCAACAAGAAAGGAACAATTGTACAGCCAACAGTAGCTGTTGTCTCTTGAGATGTGTTCTATGCTCAGATATAGGATCACAGAACAGACAGGACTGGAAAGGACCTTAAGATCATCTAGTTCCAACCCCCCTGCCATGGGCAGGGACACCTCACACAAAACCATGTCACCCAAGGCTCTGTCCAACCTGGCCTTGAACACCGCCAGGGATGGAGCATTCACAGCTTTCCTGGGCAACCCATTCAGTGCCTCACCACCCTCACAGCATGGCCCCCACCACCCTTACAAATGCTGCATTTATCGTGAGTATGCCCGCTACTGTCAAGCTAAAGCCTCACTTTCAAAGTAACTGTATCAGCTGTGTGTTATTGTATACACCAGGAACATCCCCTCTGCTTCTCATCAGAAGTAAAAAAGTTGGAGCTAGTCCAGCCACTTGAGTAGCTCTCCATCTTGGACAACGCTTCATCTTCAGCATCTAAGGATAGCTTCCAGTATCAAGTATAAAGGGTATGACACGGAACTCATGCCAGCATTTCTAGGTAAAACAATTACTGAACATTAAGCAACTGTTTTTTCTTCATTGTTTGTCCACACCACTTGTTCTGCTTTGGTGATTTCTAAGCTATATACTCTCTGAAGGTGGCATCAGTAACTTGGGCTTGTTTACTCTAGAAATGAAAGACCTATGGGAAGCGCAACTATCATCAGTACTGAAGTGAAAAATAATTCCTTGCAAGTGAAAAACGGAGAAATAGTCTGCTTCCAGTCAAGGTGGAAGATACCTGGAGGACAGGCAATTTCCACAAGGTGATGAATGAAAAGGAAGTAGAACGCTGAGACGAAAGCCTGGAGTGTTTCCAGTAAGCTGTGAATGCAGGGTGGGGCAAATGAAAGCAGTCATCAGGAAGGATAAAGGCAAAAGAATCAGGGTTTAATATACCACCAGCCATTTTTATTTTCTTAAATAAAGATGATGTTAAAGCAATATATTAAAAAAAAAGAAAATTACAAAAGATACTTCGGTAAAATTATTTTCAGCCACTAATCAAAGTATGTACAATGTACATGTAACACAAAACTAAATACTTACCTAGATGTATCAATGTTATCCTAACATTGTAGACCAGACTGTACCCCATCATATTAATGTCATTACTAAACTATGCATCCAAAACTCCTGATACTCAAGTCAACAATGTGTTCTTAATACATACCTAACTTTAAACACATTAACCCACACATTTAAGCAATGTATTTAATGCACAGTAAAAATTAAAGCAAATCTTTCTAATAATTTAGACCCTCCATCTCCTCTTGTTTTTGGCAGTTTGATAATCAAAAAACCAGAAGACATTAGAAATAGAAAACATTTTCATCAAAAGAAGTAACATGCACACGGTTCTGATCTGAAACAGATGCTCAATCTTGATTTTTGAAAGAAGAGTTACTTTTTTTAAAGCTAAACTAAATGGAAAAAAGTCTTAGAAAGTCTCAAAGTCTTACCTGTTGGTAAGCTTCATAGATTATATCAAACAAGAAGGCCTGAGGCATTTCACTTGCTCTGTACCTGGCACGCTCCAATGAGTGATCTAGGCAGCCATCTGCAGCAGAGGCAATAACAGTAGAAACTAGAGGACGAATTGCTCCTGCTGCCTGTGGAACAAAACATAGAAAGAGACCTAAATGTTACTAATATTGAAGCCTATCAGAGTGCTGCATTCAAAAAAGGTAGAGTTTCAAAATATATTTTCTAGTTACTTATCTTTTATATATCTCAGAATGCACTAAGTCATGCTAAAGTCTGTATGAGACTTAACTTGAATAAAGTAATGGAAGACTTCATAAGTAAGTACACAGTGAGGAATAGCTAACAAAAAAAAATCTTAACTCCTTCATAAGCATCTACTGCAAATACATGTACAGATCTGAGTTCAGTTTTCAGACTCTTCTACATGCATACTAGGTGGTTTATGTGAGGACAGTTTTAGGCCTATTCAGATATGAAACAGCAGGAGACAGACCTGAGAGGTCTTGACAATCCACACCTGTAGCTTTCACAGATTTCAATCTGGCTAAACTGCTCAGAAATCAGCAACAAGAAAAGTTTCAGACAACTGAGCTTGTTCCTCCATGTAGAATTCACCCTGTGAAATACTGAGTAACCACATTTATGAGTGCACACTGGGAACACAATACATACATTAGAAAGCATTCAATATGCAGCAGCACTGTGCCCCAGAACAGATATTTAAATCCTTGTGTTCCAGTTTTGGGTTTGCTGAAGTTTTAAACCAATTAAACATATAATTTTGATCTTCTCATCAGTATATAGTATTAAAGATCTACAGCATCTCTGAACAGAACTCTCCTAGCTGCTTTTAGTCATTTTGATAGCAGAAAGTTACCCAAACTTCATCAATCCCTTATCAAATGTTCACATGAACTTACATATGCTAAAAGCAATTGGGTGAAGAGCTGTTCATACAATTATGAAGAAAAGGATAAAATGGCAAAATACTGCTTATCAAGTCACAGGGCAAAAAGCACGCTCCATTAACAATGCTAACCACTGAGAATGGCATCCCTACACTATACAGTTTATTGGCAACTTTTAATGATAATAAAAAAGAGTAATTGGTGCTATTCCAAAATATTTGGAATTATCCAGCATCTTAAACCAGTACATCCAGAAAATCAGTTGCAGTGGTGAATTCTGACACTTTTCACTGCAACCACAGAAGATTATCGGATGTCTAGTGAGCTTTGACATAGTAAGAAAATAGGTCTCGTGACATAAAAGAAGAGCACTGCCCTCATATATATGAGACCCGTCCATTCTTACAAGATTTCTGACCTTAGATAAGCATGCAGTGGCAGAATGAGACATCAAAGTGAGCCCAAATTCCTTCCTCTTCTAAGAGGAAAAAAACTAGCTGTCTTCCCTCCTCCCCCTCACACTACTGAACAATAAAACAAAGAGGAAGGCAGTCAGCGTGTTGAGCACTTTATGAGCTCTAAATTACAGCTTCTTAAATAATTCTTTAGCAGAATGAGCACAGAGATGTGAACCAAAATCTGAAAAGCACTTTTTTCCTAACACATAGGAAGAGATATCTGTATAAAATGCTACATAGAGCAAAACACCATCATCCAAAGGCACAACATGGTACAGAAAGATCAGCGAGAGCTATGAAGTCACAGAACTGTCTGTAAAGGATCTTGAGAAGTCACCTAGCCCATCCTTCTGACCTAGGCAGGATTAATTTTATTTCTGTAATAGAAAAGACAAACTGACAGAACTAAACACCACTATAATGTGAGGAAGACATCCATGTATTAAATGGGGAGTAAATTAAAGAAATGGACTTTGAGGAAAAGCTATGCACAAGTAGAAGTCGAGAGATTAAATTATGCGCAACTTACACTTTCTCTATTTCCTATGATTCCAGGACATGGATTACTACCTCTATATCCCAGCTGCTGGGCATTTGGACTAGGTTTTTTTGCTCTGCTGTCATATTTTAATTGGTCACAGACAGAGGAGGAAAAAAATGACAAAATTAGAAAGTCATGGGAAAAGCAAGCGAGCAGTGAGCTGGCCACAGCGTTTCTGTCATTAGTTAAATCTATTTGATTTTTGTTCTGAAGCACTTACCATTCCAGAAAACCAGCTAGCAAAAGAGGATTTCTTAGGCTGATCCAATCTTTTATTACCGTTTTTAACAATCATGTCATGTTACGTTTTAAGCATAAAAAAGGACAAGAGAATACAATGTGACTTGCGCAACCAAATCTCACAAGTGAAACATGCACTCTGAGGAACAAAAACCCAAACTGCAATTCTAAATAAAAATGAAATACTCAAAATTATGTTCTGAAAAGAGCTCTGAAATGCATTGTTTCCTTGACATCTGGTTTATTGCACAATAAAAATCCATGAATGCCTGTATCAGAATGTGACAATATACTGAACCGTATCTCCTGCTCGGCTGAGGCCTAGCTCTTCCAGAACATCCAGAAAGATCCCATTTCTAATAAATCCAAACACATCATTTTTTAAAACACCCAATGAACTTGTCATATAATTGAGAGCTTTGTGGCACCTAAAATTTAACAAATGGCGTTTTCAAACAACTATAGTTTTGCTTTACACTACCCCAGAACCAAGTTTAGCATGGCAGGCTGAGAGGTTTTCACCTGTCTTTCCTCCATTTTAACAAGGAATCACAAGATGGGCACAACAAGATGTCTTCTGCAGCAAGCCCAATTAAACTATACCTGACACTGACTGAAAACATGAAGTTTAACACAAAGAGTAAGATTTATGGTTGACTTCTGAGGATGCAAGGGAGAGAAATTCTAACTATGCATGCAGTAGAATCATAGAATAGTTAGGGTTGGAAGGGACCTTAAGACCATCCAGTTCCAACCCCCCTGCCATAAGCAGGGACACCTCACACTAAACCATGGCACCCAAGGCTTTGTCCAACCCGGCCTTGAACACTGCCAGGGATGGAGCACTCACAACCTCCCTGGCCAACCCATTCCAGTGCCTCAACACCCTCACAGGAAAGAATTTCTTCCTTAGATCCTATCTAAACCTCTCCTGTTTCAGTTTGAACCCGTTACCCCTTGTCCTGTCACTACGAGGGACTTTAATGAAGAGTCCCTCTGCAGCATCCCTCTAGGCCCCCTTCAGATACTGGAAGGCTGCTATGAGGTCTCCATGCAGCCTTCTCTTCCCCAGGCTGAACAGCCCCAACTCTCTCAGCCTGTCTTTAGATCAAGGGTAACTAGCAGTCATTTGATTAAAACAAAAAAACCAACTCAGCTTTTATTTCAAGAAAGTACAACTCAGTCCTAGACTACTCCATGCAATAAACGGAGAATGCGGAGCTCTAGTACTACAGCCAGGAAATTTCCACTGCCCAGAAAACCTTTACATGATGAGCAGCTGGGGTCCGAAAGCTGTGAATCCCTGAGCTACAGCATACTTGCTAAGGAGAAGCACTGAGCTGAAACCTTAAAATCCTGTGATGAGATACAGAATCTGGTTGGGTGGTTAGCTCAGTACTGGTTCGCCTTTCTGCTGGACCTTCTTCTGCCTCAGTACACACACATGGGCTCCCTCAAGCAGATGATATGACGCAACACACGGCTGAGTGTTTACCACCTAAACCGACTTTCAGACCAGGTGAAACTGGAATCGAGCAAAGGAAAAGCCTGGCCTGTGTATGCCCTGCATTGTTTTCAGATAGGACAGGAGAGCTGAGTTCCTAACACAGGAAACCTTGCATCTCCAGTACTTCTGGCAACTTTTTCTAGCTGACATACACTGACACAGCTGCCAAACCCAAGCTGGCTTAGAAGACCTCACCACACATGCTTCTGCTTCCAAACTTGGCTCACAGGTATCTTCATTCGTGGTGTAAACACAATATTCAGCATATAAAAACAGACAAATTGAGCTGTGAATTTTGTTCTCAGATGCAGGCCAAAGAGAGGAACAGTTTAAGATGTATGGCTCATTCTGCGGTACTCCCTTCTGGTTAACACAAGCATCCTCCCTACTCAGCACAAAGCCTTTTCTGAATCCCATTCCTAGCAGTCCTGTAAAGAACTGAACAGGGAAGTTAGGTACTTAAGACAGGGCTACAGGCTACATTTTTAGGACACCAAGGGCAAGTAATACAGTAAGGTACTACTGTACCTAAGGGGCTTTTACTCCGATGACTGTGGGGTGCAAGTGAAGAATCATAGAAACATAGAATAGTTAGGGTTGGAAAGGACCTTAAGATCATCCAGTTCCAACCCCCCTGCCATAAGCAGGGACACCTCACACTAAACCATGGCACCCAAGGCTTCGTCCAAACTGGCCTTGAACACTGCCAGGGATGGAGCACTCACAACCTCCCTGGCCAACCCATTCCAGTGCCTCACCACCCGAACAGCAAAGAATTTCTTCCTTAGATCCAGTCTAAACTTCCCCTGTTTAAGTTTGAACCCGTTACCCCTTGTCCTGTCACTACAGTCCCTAATGAAGAGGCCCTCCCCAGCATCCCTATAGGCCCCCCTCAGATACTGGAAGGCTGCTATGAGACCTTCACGCAGCCTTCTCTCCCCCAGGCTGAACAGCCCCAACTTCCCCAGCCTGTCTTCATATGGGAGATGCTCCAGTCCCCTGATCATCCTCGTGGCCTCCTCTGGACTTGTTCCAACAGCTCCATGTCCTTTTGATGTTGAGGACACCAGAACTGCACACAATGCTACAGGTGAGGGGCTTGGAGCACAAGCCCTATGAGGAGCAATTGAGAGAACTGGAGTTGTTTAGCCTGGAGAAAAGGAGACTCAGAGGTGACCTTATCACTCTCTACAACTTCTTGAAAGGAGGCTGTAGACAGGTGGGGGTTGGTCTCTTTCACCAGGCAGCAACGGACAGAATGAGAGGACACAGCCTCAAACTGCACCAAGGAAGGTCCAGGTTGGATGTTAGGAAGAAGTTTGTCACAGAAAGAATAATAAAATATTGGCAGGGTCTGCCCAGAGAGGTGGTGGAGTCACCATCCCTGGATGGGTTTAAAAAGAGACTGGATATAGAACTTGATGACATGGTTTAGTGGAGGTATAGGGCATGGGTTGGACTTGATGATCTCAGAGGTCCCTTCCAACCTGATGATTCTGTGATTTCCCTGCCCAGAGTACTCATCTTCCACTATATAATCAATTTGGCCCAGATCTCAAGTAGATCTGCTTTCAAAATCATACACAAAATGCATTACACACCCTTACTGAATGTGAAGTAGACAGATAATGAATAGTTAGATTGAATTTCTTTCAGTGTCCACTTTACAGCCTTCAAGGCACTTCACTTTAAAGACAGCCACTCACTAGAGTTTTGGTGAACCTGGCATGTCCAGAAAATGCATACTTTTTTTTCACCCCATTTTTGCACATTTTGTTAAATGAAGTATCAAAATATCTGTGAGCAAGCTCCCAAAATATTCTTTCATAGCGTAACAGACACTGAAACAAATACAGCTAACAGGTCAGCCTCCTTTTGCAGACAAAATATTGGAATAAACCCCATCCTCTTAGTTTATCATTTCCTTAAAACAACCCTAAAATGTCCTGAGAAAGCAGAATTCCATCAGCTCCAGTGGAAGTGGAAATGACAGGCTGGTATCTCTCAGAAGCAAGCTCATCCATCCATCTGCTGCAAACTGAACCAACCTCTAGATGCTTTCAGAAACAATGGGGTTTTTTATAATCCATTTTAAACAGCACCAATAAAAAACATTTAGAAACAGAGTCTAAATTTTGTATTAAGTTTTTTTCACAACTGCCTAGAGCATAACATACATTCAAGATTTAAAGAGTCAGTGGTACCTGAAAAAAGGTAGAGAATGAAGTGCATCATGCAGGTCAGTATAATAGAGGATCATAAGTATTTTCAGTAGAATTGCTACAATTTCAGGAGACTCAAGGCATGGTAATACACCTTTCCACTAAATAGTACTCATTTTTCTACTAAAAATCTCTCATTTTACCATACTTTTATTCTGACAAGTAATTGTTCAGATGCATGTATACAGTGAATGTATAAACGGGTTGTGTTTTAAGATCAGACAACACAGTCAGTTCACATGACTACAACCCAAGCTGTATTGATGACACCTTTTATTAGAGAATTATAGATGAATGTTTACAGCACAGAAGCCTACACACAACACGGAAACCTGGCTAACACAATGCAGTAAAGCTTATTTTACTGGATAGTCATTAAAACTGAAAATCCTCATTTTATTAAAAAGGAGAAAAAAAAAAACCAAACAACACACACCTCCCAAAAAAACAGGAGCCATTAAAATTTCCAAAGGATTGTGGGGGAGATAGAGCTTATATCACATGCAAGATATTACCCAGCTTACAAATATCTCCAACACACAGTGCATTATTCAGCCGACACCAGCACTCCACATCTGTAACACAACCTACCAAGTACAACCTATCAAACAGCCAGAGGCTTCAAAAAAGCATGAAAACCGACACACCCATACCACTGATCCAGTAATTTTTGGTAGCCAGAGTTGAAACAGAACAATGCTAAATAGCTGCAAAGCTCTAAAAGTTGAATTATATGGACTAGGAAGAGACAAAAATCGCAGTGGCACTAAATCCTTACACAAAAACACCGCAACTACAATTCCTTTTGTTTTACAGCAGTGTGGTAACAAGCTCAGACAACCACAGATCCTGCAGGCCGGCACACTAAGAGAAAACACAAAAAAGCATGCTATGTCTTTGGCACACCCTTGTCCCCAGTAGGACCCAAGTACTAACGCAGACCCACAAAGTTCACTTACACGGCCGATTGCAATCCTGAACTTTGAGTGAGTGGGAATCACAGCCTAAAACTTAGGAAGTCCAGTTCTAAGCGAGCATTTCCCATTGCCCTAACATGACTCCCTTCTACTTTTGAATTATACTAACAATACTTCTCTGCTCCATTCATAGCCTCTATTTTCCCCTGAACTTCATTTTCCCTATGCTTTCTACCTTCTCAGCTGTCCAGCAGCATTATGCAAATGTACATTTATATTTCAATCACACATATCAGATTCAATGTTTTGAAATCACACAGGAATAGCTTACAAGCGTTATCTTTAAAAGAATGTCCCTATTTTCACATTTTTTCATGTTTTCTCAATATTCACATTTAATTGTAACTCTTTAATCAGAGTTTTCAAATCTGACAAGCAAAACAGTACTTAACAAAGACTCCCAAATGATTTAGCCACCCTGCCTTAGAAAAAGTAAACTTGTCTTGCATATATACACTGGAAATAAAAGTATATTAGAAATACATCTTCATGACCTCAGAACAGCTGACTTTTTCAAAACAGTATGATGGAGATTGTGGGGCTAGTTATGCTTAGTAGGAGGTGAATTTGGTATTTTAGAGGTGAGAGGTGTAGAGGTGAATTTGGTATTTTATCTTGCTTTTCCATGAAGACAAGGATTGCATTAGGACACTGTTCAACAGCATAACAATAACAATAGATGTTAATTTAGACAAGCTAGATATCTAGTATCTTACAAATATGTCCTGGAATGGCTTTTATTAGGTGAAAGATTATTTATATGTTACCAAACACTGCCATCTCCTAAGGATTTCAGTCTAAACCAGGTCTGGCTATGACCCAGCAAAAGAAGCTCAGAATAACTATGATTAATTTCTTTTCATTTTATTTCATCAAACTCTTCCTGCATGTTATTACAGGGAAAGTATTCTTTTACGCAGATCAAACTACTTGCCATGAAGGGCATTCACAGCCATCTACAGTATGAAAAAATACAGAAACAAACACAGTATCTCCGATGCATGGAACAGGTAGAAACATGCATTTCTATTCAGACATCTGCACTCCAACTAATTGTATCTATAGCCATCAACATGCTTCAGCCACACGCGGTAATTACCATTTAAGTCAGAAGACCTGTCTCTACTGAAAGATTTCTTATCAAGCAGATTTCTCAAAGTAAAATTGAAAATCTCAATTATAAGATTAAAATATTTGACATATTTAAGAAGATGTTCTTTTCAAATTTTGGTATTGTAAATATGAAGGAAAGAGTACCTAATAAAACAAAGTCATATAACTATCTTTGTGAGACAAAGCAATTAGAGAATGTCTTCCAATGCGCATTCAAGGTTTTGTACTGAAGTACCGCATCATTTTTCTTACATCTCTTTTTCTTTCCTTTTCCCTTTCTGTATTTTGTATCCAGCTGCTGTCTAGGGCTGCATTTTATCTTTTCTATAACCAGAAGTTGTAACTATAAGAAATTTTACTATTCCACTGCAGAAATTGAAGACTTAAGAGTATTTCCTCCTCCAGCCTACAGAAGTCCTGGCAAAACAATTCTATTTGGATGGAAAAGCATAGACAAAGTAACAATACAAACTATAAGCTACCGCTCCTATACAGAAGCAAAGCTGCTAGCTACAATTTGGCTGTATGTGCTAAGTTTTCTAAACTTTGGTGTGAAGACATGTTAAAGCCTAAACTAGCCAAATTTTCGAACTGAACTGATTCAAGCCTGCACATGGACCACAGAGTTCATAACTCCATTCTGCACCCAGAACCCACTTACCTGCTGTACAGCAAGGCAAGGCAGCAGTCTGGCTGCATGGGTTTAACTCGAATCTGTCCTCATAACATATGCCTTCATAACTCCTTCCATTAATGTCACATCCAAAAGATCCCCTCCAAACCAGGACCTCACCTGCAAGCTTCTCTTTCAGACCATGCATGCAGTCAGGACCACAGGACAACTGGCATGACCCAGTAGAGTGGCAGACCACAAGAAAGACAGAGGCAATCTCATTATCATGCAGAAACACATATTTGAGTCCAGGGTATATCGTACTCTCACCCACACACACTCTCAGACTCTATCATGCAGCACAGACTTAATTTGCGTGGCAGTGCTGTGGCGGGGACAGGATTCCTTCTACCTATTTCTCCTACTGACATACAAGAACAATCCACAACCTGGGCTGTGTATCCATTAGGTATTAATGCTGAAGAAAAAAAAGGTTATCTTCTTTCTGCCAGGTAGCCTTTTTTTAAACAAAAAAGGATAATTCTTAAATTATCTTATTTTGAATATCATTGGAGGAAAACAAAAATCAAAATTTATAGTCATTATGGGAATACCATCTTTGATTCTCATTAGTAAGATACCCACTAAAATTTCCTATGTAGGCAGTAACACCGAACAGTCCAATTCCAGCTATGTTGATATAGTTGTACAGGCAGTTTTTATTTGCCAAAGGACAGCACCGGTTGAAATGTTAAACATACCTGGTCTAACACAGATATTAAACCTCATCATCAGCCAGACAAAAAGAAAGTCAATTAGAACAGATGTAAGGAGTTCTGAACACGGTGAAAAAAGGCTTGTGGGCTAAACTTCCCATAATTTCCTTGAAGTCTGTTTACCCAGCTGGCTAGGAGCAACAGTTGAACTCACTAAAACTGGGCACATGTTATTCTTAAACCAACACCAGGAAGGAAGACGTTATAATTGTGTTTATTCCTAGCTGCAAAAAGAGGGGCTGTTTAATCAGAAATTTAATGTACACTTTGATCCAATGTTAATGAGCTGACACAATGTTGTACATTGAACTGACTTCAAAGACACAAGATGCCTTAAACAAATGTGATGTATATTTATGACACTGTTTAAGGAAAAAAAAATTCTTCTAATGAGGTCACCTTTATCAGAACATACTATCTAAGTCAATGGGAATATTACATGTACATCAGGACACGTCAGAGCCCCGGTTAGCTATAGCTATAACTAAAGAAGATTACCAATGACAAACTGTTGCTCAAAACTTAAGACTGCATACGTTCTGTCCCACTTTACATAATCTCTGTTCTTTTATATTTAAACCATTTACCTTTAAGCATCAGTAAATATCATTTTGATCTCATCGACAGCATCCCAAATTCTAAATGCTATTCTGGGGAAAAATTCAGATTTCTCAAAGAAAATCAAACATTCCCCTCAAAAAGACAGGACAATAGGAATACGCAACTGAACACATATGTAATCTGAGGTAGAGGAAGAAAGCAGAACTAGGCCTATTACAGGATGCAACTTTTCAACAAGCAGCACTGAAAAAAAGCACAAGAACATAATGAAACTGAAAAGAAGCAAAACCAAGAACATACATACGCTCTAAGAAAAAATAGAGTGGTACTGCAAAAATGATATAACTTCTTGATGCAAACATTTGATCTCATATTAAAATCAGTATTTTTTTAAAAAGCAGATTGAAAGTCGTAAGAATGTGTCATTTATGTTGCTCTTTTACTACGAATTACTGCCATAAATCATAATAAAGAATTACAAAAGCTAGCAGGATTAAACCAACATATACAATTGAATGATGTTACACAAATTATACAGCATTTCTTCTAGTGCATTCTTTGTGAGAAATTCAAGAACGGTCAAGGAAGGCTGTGCTTTCAATAAATACAACAGTACTGTACATTCAGTAAGATACATTTTATCATGCTATTAGCCCAATAAGGTCTTATTACGTTAGTCAGCATACGCAGCTGATTTGTGTCACAATGCAATAATTGGTAATGTTTAACAACATGTTCTCATTCATTAAGGTTTTGTTGTCTTGGTAGGTTTTTTCAGAAGTATTTCAAAGGTTGTTTAAAACCTGCATCACGCTACCACAGATCCACACGAAATATATGATCCAGACCACACGTAGCATCCCCCACTGTCGTAGTTTAAACCCAACCAACCAGGCAGCTCGTTCACTCACTCAACCCCCCTTTCTTGCCCTCCCCTGCTTCCAGAGAGATGGGGGGAGAATCAAAAGAATGCAACTTCCACAGGTTGAGATAAGGACAGTGCAGTAACTAAGGTATAACACAAATCACTGCTGCTACCACCAATAATAATAACGATAAAGGAAAAGAATACAACATCCCATCAACCACAACAGATAACTCACAACACCCCACCAGCACCGACCGAATACCTCCAACCAACCGAGCGCTGACCGACCACCTCTTTCAACCACCCCGAGAGCACTAGGCCTTCCGGATCACCCCCAGTTACCTCCTGGGCATGACGTGCTATGGTATGGAATACCTCTTTGGTCAGTTTGGTCCTGTCAGTACAGTCCTGTCCCTCCTTCCTCCCAGCTTCCCCTCCTCCCCAGCAGAGCATGAGGCTCACAGAGTCCTCGGTCAGGGCAAACATCGCTCAGCAACAACCAAAAACCTTGGCCTTGTTCCCGGGTTAAGTCAAAACACAGCTACTAAAGAGAAGAAAAAACTGACTGCAACTGCTGAACCCAGGACACCCACGTAAAGAGCAGCATGTGCTGGTAGATGCTTCAAGACTTTCTTAAGACACATTTAATCTTTTCAGCTGTCAGCAATAGCTGTATATTATACACAACTGGGATATGTAAAAGTCAGTATAAGCAATTTCAATATTCCAAAGCCAATCCTGTGACCAGTATGCTACTATTTGCTTTCAATACTTTTAGAAATAGTTTTAAGTATATACTTACAGCTTTAAATTTTAGCATTCACTCAATCTAGAATGACAAAAAGCTACCAGCACTTTCTTATTCTAACCAGTGCTATACTGCGAATCTAGGTAACAAAAATTAAACAGAGTATTTGCTATAAAACTTAACGAATCACAAAATCAATCATTTTTGCTTCTAATATTAACAAGACTTCATTTTACTTTGACTGTATAGTATTATCATGCATTATCTAGTAACAGAACACATCTTACAGTCAGCAAGCCATCTTTCATACCCTAATTACTGATTTATATTGCAAAAAGCTATCAGTGAAAGTGCACTGTGTCACAAAGGATTTTCTTCTTAAATAAGTATAACGAGGAGTTAACATCTGTATTCAATGGATTAAAAATCTTGAAGCTACTACCACAGGAGTTACAATTACAGTTAAGAAGTTGCATTTTACCTCCAGAAAGTCTACGTTATTATTATAAAATCAACAATACCATGATGAGAAGGCTACTGATCCACTGCATAGTGCTTTAATCAGAAGCTTAATATATTAGCGATATAATATATAATTAACAATATTATTATGTGTTGCAGGAGGACTCTTGCACAAGTTCATAAATGAAATGCAAAACTGCAGTGTTTAATTAATACCTCTTTCACACACACACGGCCCTGAGCAACCGAAACCACAGGCACTGTAGTTCGTGGTCATGTAGCTCCCTAAGCAGCTCTGCAGCTGCTTATCAAGTGTCTTTGCCTTCTGAATTTGTTCAGCTGCTTCCTTCAGCACTGCTTGTGCCCTGTCCTTGCACCCAAGCTTCTTTGCTTTCAGCCCTTTACATTCAAAATTTCAAGTCACTTCTTTATATAAGCTTCATCTAAGGCCACCTCTGTTATCAAGAGCCTTGTAAAATGGATTATACTCTACCATGCAAGTCTGGCTCGATGACTTTATTACACCTATGTATGCATTTAATACCTCATGAATTCTCTCCTACATGCTCTAATGCTCCTTAAGGCAGTTTTAGTTCTATCTGTGCCACAACCCACCTGCCTTCTTGGAAACAGAAGGATAAGCACACAACCAGTCCAGCAAAGTATTACAGCATATGAAACAGGCCAAGTTGGCTTTCAGAAGCCTCAACCAACCTGCAGGGTTGGTGTTGTCTTTGCCATAACCGCCCAGATCACAAACTCAGCCCAAATGCAGCTGGGGGCATTTCTGGATGAAAACCCAGATTTCTTTTCAGTGCAACATTGGGCAAAAAATGGGAAAACTCAAGAGATGTGCATGCCTAATCCTTCGCCAGAGATACAGCTAAGAATCGATTCCAGATCTTGCCATGTAGAAGTGGCTAGAATAATACAAGGCCTTTATTTAGCTCCTCATACATGCTGTACAAGCCGAGATATCCCTTATTTTAAGGAACTATTCTTTACTGCTTTGATCTGCTACAGGAAGAAGAAATGTAAGTGACTAAATAGACACATCTTTGCTAAAGGCTGCTTCATTTCCAAAGTCATATTGTTTTCTCAGATGAAGTGTCCAAGTTTTAATTAGCCGCAAATCAACAGCAATGTGATACATATCATTTCTCTGAATTTAAAGGAGGTACGTTTTATAGACATTACATATAAATGACCTCAGCAACCACTTAACTACAGGAAGCTATGCTGAAAACGTATTTCCAGGATAACCTAATCCTACTTAAAGACAGGTTAAAAACATTGTATGCATAGACTTCCAGAAGCTACAAAAAAGTGGGATTAAGTCACCTTTGTATAAAGGATTAAGTACTAGTTGCATTTGGCCCAGCTGGCTCTGTTAGCACAACACGGAAATGGTGCAAAGAAGAAAGGGAGTTTATAATTTAAGTTTCTGTCTATGATTTATGTATTTCAGTTCTTTAAGTTGCATCCTCCTTAATTAATGCAATAAATCATCTAAAACACTTAAATGGGGACTGGGAAATGACAGCTATTTCCCACCACCAAACATTACATGTTGTTAGGACAAAGACTGCAAGTATTTGCTAACAATACATCAGTCCTCCATTGAACACAGAAAATAACAACTTGGTTGAGAAGATTACAATTCTCTATGGGAAGAATAATGCCATAAGCTATGGAAACATTAGTATATTTCTTACACTTACAATTATTATAGAGTTTAGAAAGGAGTAATGCATTGTGTAACTCTTTTCTGTACAGCAGCAAAACCACACTTGGTTTCTTCACACATGCGAAAAAGTTTCATGGTTACTAAAGCAATTCTGATCTTCACAGTAATGTAAAACCTTAGAATAGTTTGGGTTGGAAGAGACCTTTAAAGGGCATCTAGTCCAACCCGCCCTGAAAGAAGCAGGAATATCATCAATTACATCAGGTTGCTCAGAGCCCCATCTAACCTTAAATGTTTCCAGGGACCAGGTATCTACCACCTCTCTACACAACCTGTCCCAGTGTTTCACCACCCACAGCATAAAAAGAAAAAATAAAAATAAAACATTCTTGCTTAAATCTAGTGTAAATTTGCCCTCTTTTACTTTAAAACTATTACCACTTCTCCTATCACAACAGGCCACGCTTAAAAGTCGGTCTCCATCCTTCTTACAAGACATCTTGATGTATTGAAAGGCTGCAATAAGGTCTCTCTGGAGCCTTGTTTTCTCCAGGCTGAACAAACCCAACTCTTTCGGCCTGTCCTTTCATAGAGGCGGTGCTCCACCCCGCTGACCATTTTTGTATCCCTCCTCTGGACCCACACCAACAGATCCATCTCTCTCTGTACTGAGGACTGAGATGGAGTTCCACCAGAGCAGAGAGCAGGGGCAGAATTACCTCCCCTGACCTGCTGGCCATGCTACTTTTTTGGGCTGCACGCACACACAGCCAGCTTTTCATCCATTAGTACCCCAAGCCTCTCTCCATGAGGCTGCTCCCAATACCTTCATCCCCAGCCTGTATTGACACCAGAGGTTGTCCCAACCCAGGTGCAAGACCTTGCTTGTCCAGGTCCTTCTAGATGACATACCACCCCTCAGGTGTGTCACCCACACCACTCAGGTTGTCATCTGGGACCTCTAAGATGTCATCTTAGAGGTCCCTTCCAACCTGGTGATTCTGTGATCTGCAAACGTGCTGAGGGTACACTCAATCCCACTATGTCATTGATGAAGATATTAAAGAGGACTGGTCCCAGTACAGACCCCTAGCAGACACCACTTGTCACTGATCTTCATATGGACATTGAGCAATTAACTATATCTTCCTAATTTAGAGAGAATGATGTTATGTAGTACCTGTGTCAAAGGCCTTATAGAAGTCCAATTAGACAACACCTGTAGCTCTTCCCATCTATCAAAACAGTCCATCAGAGAATGCCACTCAGGTTGGTCAGGCAGGACTTGACCTTGGAGAAGCCATTTCATAACACTGGCTGTCCTGAATTACCTCTTTGTCCTTCATGTGCCTTATCATAGCTAAGAGCATGTAGCTCTTAAAATATTTTCCTCTAAATTTGCTATGTAACACCACTACGATTCATGCTTTCTGTCTGGGGGGTACTATTTTGACTGAGTGTGCATGTGCTAAGAGCCCATGCAATCAAGTGGTACCGCACATCTGTACTGGGATGTATGCTTTGTTCAGATTCTTGCAAAAGCTGAGAATAAAGTGATGATGTTAGCTTCCAGAAACCAGCCTTTAAGAATGAAGAATGCTGTTTTGACTCAGTCCTTTCAAAGAAATAAACTATACCTTCAAATCTAGTATATGTTAACGACAGAAAGAGTCTTTGACTGTATATCCTTTCCTTAAACTCTCAGTAGCAGAAATTACAAGTTCCTGTTCCAGTCCTGTCCCGTCCCCCCCCCCCCCCCCCCCTTTTCCCTTTTTTTTTNCCTTCAAATCTAGTATATGTTAACGACAGAAAGAGTCTTTGACTGTATATCCTTTCCTTAAACTCTCAGTAGCAGAAATTACAAGTTCCTGTTCCAGTCCTGTCCCGTCCCCCCCCCCCTCCGATTTTTCCTTGCATGTTTTTTCCTTTTTGGTTATGTTGTTTAAAATGTAATGTTGGCAAAGAGATATTGCTAAAGGCTTTGGACGGATGCCTTCTGAAGCTTCCACTTCTCCTAACTTTTACTAGCAATAAAGAATTTGTTTCTAGAAACATGTAATTTTAATTACAAAATTACCCAAAAACATAAATGGAATTTAATTGGTTACAAAGTAATATTTTCACATAATCAAGGGATTGTTTAGGGGATTTAAGGTATAATTTATTAGTTCTGGATAAGGTACACGTTTTAATTCCCACAGGCAAATAACAAACTGATTAGTAAGTGTAATAAAGCAGTTTATTTGTCTGACAATTGGCAGCTAGAAGTGCAATAACTTACTTGATCAATTGCCATTTTAGAAAACATTAAAGCTTCTCATAATTATGCTACCTATATGGTATGCAGATGAACAACAGTACAGCATTACCACTATTACACTAGTGATTTAATATGATGTTTCTGCCAGGTTTTGTACCTTTCTACATAATGCAAAAGGAAGTAATTACTTTCTGTACTGAAAGATTGAAGAACTGGCTCCCCTTTAGATATGCAAAGAATTTGACTATAGGAAGAACTAAAGATGATAGCTTCTCTTGATCAAATTTTTTTCAAAACCATGCATGTCACTGTTGAGAACGAGTCTTAGCTTTCCAGTCATTTATTGCTTCAGAATTCTGTAGTTGTCAAGTGAAGACAGCCACCTCTCTCTGGCAGGAAGCTTCTCCAATTCATTACATAAAATTAACTTCTTCTCATGTTCCTTAATTCAACTACTTTGTCAGGTAACATCAATAGCTAACAGCTCTTGGAGTCCAGTTCTCCGACAGCCTAGTCTCATTGAAATCCATGGAACTAAGCCAACACAGGAAGTCATCCCAGAGCCAATAAATACCATGCACATTTCAGACACACACTATACAATGGAAAAGACTATGCCAAATGTGTAAGATCACCTTTTTGAGATCAAATAAGATAATTCTGTGATCTAGGTAAGGAAATATTTATCAGTCAAGAGTTCACAACTTCTAGAACTAGAGTACACTGCCTTGAGAAGGTCAATGGAGATCACCTTACTTCCCTACTGTTTTACTGAAGATGTCTTACACACCATTAAAAAGAAAACCAGAAAAAAATATTACATTAAAATCACACAAGTTTCAAGCAAAAGTGAACAAAAAACTTGAACACAAAGACAAATGTGATACATCCTAACATGCAAAGACACCGTAACTCTTTTCTGAATGTTTGTGTTTTTCTCATTTCAACTGAACACCAGTACAATTAACCCCATTACTCTACTGCTCTCAAAGAATCACACTTAGAACAGATTTATAACGGGGATCTGTTTCAAAAGTCTTTGGCAGGGAATCAATTCTGGGATGCTGTTTTGTGCTACAGGAGAAAGAATTTTAATAAGGTCTTTGACCTAACAGAATTTAAGTTTTAATGACTGGAAACTTAGGTTCTGTATCACTGAAAAATTGCCATTCCATATTAAGCCAATGCACAAAAGTACAGGCCTACTATTAAGAAGCTCAGTATATCTAGACTTCTAACAATGTTCTGAGGGACCTTGAATGATTTAATTTTCATAATAAATATGGTAACAAGTCATACATTCCCCTCCTATAATATGAGCTTTCAAAGAAAAGGTGGAGCCTTCCAGTAACCTCATAGCAGCCTTCCAGTATCTGAAGGGGGCCTAGAGGGATGCTGCAGAGGGACTCTTCATTAGAGTCCCTCGTAGTGACAGGACAAGGGGTAACGGGTTCAAACTTAAACAGGAGAGGTTTAGATTGGATCTAAGGAAGAAATTCTTTCCTGTTAGGGTGGTGAGGCACTGGAATGGGTTGGCCAGGGAGGTTGTGAGTGCTCCATCCCTGGCAGTGTTCAAGGCCAGGTTGGATGAAGCCTTGGGTGCCATGGTTTAGTGTGAGGTGCCCCTGCTTATGGCAGGGGGGTTGGAACTGGATGATCTTAAGGTCCTTTCCAACCCTAACTATTCTATGATTCTGTGTGGAGGGGTGCTAAGGAAATACCAGGACTCATTCTTTGGACTCCTTATTCCATTGTCAGGGTTGCAAATCATGTGTCAATTAGCTTATCTTTTACTTCATTTCTTGAGAAAAACAGACAAGCAGCAGTAGATTTTCCTAGCTTGCTAACACTCAAACAATCTGCTGTCACTAATGACTTCTACCTCAAACCATCTCTTTGAAGGAGGGAAGCATTCTGGTGTCTTATTAATGAAGAACTGAACTACAAGGCAAGAATAGCAAAATGTACAAAAAAGCCTGTGCCTAAGTCATGCTTTCTTACATCTGTCTTATCAGATAATTTATTCACCAGTTCCTCTTGCAGCTAGTGCATGCCTTCCATAACTCCACCTTTCTACCTGCATAACACGAGTTCTACCAAACTCTTCCCCTTCACATATCACTTAGTTTCTCAGAAATCTTTCTGGGTCCTGTAAATATTCCCAGTCCTCAGGCGCAGTGATCTCCATCAGGAGGATCTCCAACATACATTTGGAGGCTTCCCACTTTCCCTTTTTCTCATCAGTTTGCAACATTTACAGATTCTAGAAAAATTTAACATTGAGACAGAGATACTTAGGATAACATTGAGACAGAGATACTCTCGCCACTTACTTAGGATTCACATATATAGGTGAAAACATACAAAGCTTGTGAGTCAAGCAATACAGCACTGTTTATTATTAGTAATCACTAACTGAGCTATTCTAGCATTAGGTAAGAAATCTGCCTGGAAAAAAAAGGTAGACTGTTATTATGTAATCTACCTTTCAACTAGCAAATTGCTGATTAAATCCATCTCTTACTGATAGTCTCAGTGGCAATAATTATGCCCCATAGCAAGTAATGCCTACAGCATTTAAAAATGTCTTCCTCCCCCCTCTGACCTCTCTGCATAATACAGATTCTGAATCTGTTCTACTTAGAAACTAACGTAATACATTAATAAAACTGCTAGAAAAATCCTTATTTATCAATCATTATTTTACACTGTACAGCATAAGGAACACTGCAGAGTTGCATTGCTGTATAGTACATACCCCATGGTCTTTAGCAGCCGTAACCACTTTTGAAAGAATATCTTCTTCAACAAATGGCCTCACAGCATCGTGGATAATCACTACTTCTGGTTTCTGGAGCAGCCGATTGGAAAACTCATTCTCTGCAAACACCTTCAGTCCATTGAAGATTGATCGGTGACGAGTTACTCCACCTTTTACTACTGTAACTCTTTTGTGGCCATATTTTTCAATTATAGACTTCATTGTTTCAATGTTTTCAGGAGAGACAACCACAATAATGTCAGATATCCAACTTATCCTAGAAGAAACAGTAAAGAAAAAGTAGACATGAATGACTAAATAAAAGTACAGGTATCTCCATAAAACAAAGACATTCACATCAAAATAATTTCAAGATGGGTAAATAAAGCATCTCTAAGTACACTCAAGTCCATCTTTTCATCTGTGCCTTACCACTCCACCTTTAAAAGAAAAGCTACATTAAACCTCTACCAGTACACAGATGTCGACCAAACTGGAATTCTGGGAAGGGACTTGCTTCCAACAACCAGTAAAAAAGGCATCTTCTAATAACCCTTTGAAATATCCTCAAAACATTTCTTACTCCAGCCTTATTCCTAGCTTCGAACATAAGCTCTAAATCAATCAGCTATGGTCTGTTATTTCAGCTTTCTCTAAATTCAGTCTCCAAGAAATGGGTAAATCTTAGGACCCAGAATACTCCATGTTCTCCTGTGCAGTACACTGCGTACAAGTGAACAGGAAGATCAGGAAACTCTGCAACAAAGCTAACTATCAAGGCAGGACTGAGCAGCAATTGACAGATTGCTGATGAATCAAAACTGTGACACCTGAGTATTGACAGGAAACAATAGGCATACACACAAAGATTTCTGCTCTAGGAAGCTAGCAACATGTAAAAACGTAGGTAGCTAGGTAAAGTTACTGGAATATGAAAAGCATATTTTTAGATAACTTCAAGCTTTTACTGCTACTATCAGCCTAGCTCTACAACTGAGTGATATGTGGGAAGAATGACCTATGACCTACCAGACTAAAACCAGTCCTAACTGAAGTCACGCTTGTGTCAATGGACCTAGGAACACGAATTCTCGTTACACATAGCATACTGTACTTTGAATTAGTGGAAACACCATAGTTCAAATCCAGCTATTTGAGTATCTTATTTCCCAAATGCTATGTAGAGAGCATAAAAAGGATATTAAATTCTTTTATTTCCTTTTTGTGTCTCCACAGATAATGAGGGGAAGGGGGTGCATGACAGGTACCAAACTCATCAGATGAGCAACAATTACAATTCACTATTTACTATCATAAAATTACTCACGTGCATCCTACATATCCAACTAGGAAGGGAGACAAGCATTGTGTATTCTCTCAAGCAAAAATTAGTAAATCTATTGAAACTAATTTTGCAAACCCAGCACAGACTAAATACTAACAGCTAAAATTTAAACATAATAAAAATTTACAGCTCAGAAATACACAGCCTCGAGGCATGATTCCTGCAATAACAGATGTGGGAGCATTGCCTAGGAATTACTCTTCCTCCAAAGTGAAGTTATCTGTGACACAAATCACTCCCCTAGAACTATGTGAAACATCAGACCATCTTCTGCCTTCTGTATGGTTCCGGGGTTTTAATCAATGGAACCCCATTAAATTTATTTCAATGAATTTTAGAAGAACTATTAAAAATAAGTAGAAGTGCTATTAGCATTCTTCTAAATAAAACTATTTATCCTTATGTTCATTTGATTAACAAAGGCATAAAATACAGCCAAACTAACTTATTCTCAGCATATTTTAAGTATTGACATTGTTTGAATCATAGAATCGTTAGGGTTGGAAAGGACCTTGAAATCATCAGTTCTGAAGTCAGATGGTTTTAAGTTTCAACTTGTCACCCAGGACAGGTTCATCAAAAGGCTTTCAAAACTCTCAAATGAGTCCTGGCATAGTCTTACATTTAGCCACACAACTTAGCACCTCTGCATGACTTCAACTTAGAACTAGGGCAAACTAATTGGATCCATCTCAGTTTTTCTTTTGAACACTGAGAGTCAGTCATTTAAATACAGCAAAACTCAAGAGCAGCTATTTCACACTACATGAGAATTCGAGCTCTGCACTTCTATTTGCAGAAAGAGTATAGCCTTACACAGCTCTCAGAAACAGTGACCAGTCTGCATATTCACTAATGACTGTGTAAGAGCAGCACTGACATTTCCCATTCTGGAGTCAAATGAAGAAGCTTATGAGGCAACTGGGTAGCACAACATCTTCTGAGAAGAAGGGAAGAGAACAGACATACTGGCCAGGCTATGATAAATAAATCTCTGCACAGGGGGAGTGGAATGGCTTAAGGTCTCCAGTGATACAATACACAAAAAAGTGACAGGATGCGGCCACAGCTCCACCCTGTGTCTGGATAAACACATTCATAAACTTGAGTATGTCCTCAAACTCATTCTGAACTAATGCTCTATAATTAAAGCTGGGATTTAGAGATGCAATCTATTCATGTAAGAGTATAAAGGTATCCTCTAGATTGATTAGATACAAGAACAACTTCAGCTCTGAAGCCTAATGTGTCCCACCAAAACTCATGAAAAGTACTAATTCGGTAAAGCATGCTACAAACTCTCATGAATGAGACCTGTGCACCACACGGGTGCTTATTCTTTTAAAGACCCACTTATGGAAATATTGCAAAGTGTTTCAATGAATTTGCAAAGCATCAGTAATCACTCAACCTGGCAGTACATGGATCCTTTTCTCCCTCAATTTGTCACATCCTTTTCTTACTATTTTAGTATTAAATCTTCCTGAGGAAGCTCAGGACTTGCTCAAAACCAGTTTAAAAATAGGAAACACACTTTCCATTTTATAATGGGAGCTTCAGAATGAACACGAGGCATTAAAAAAGATCAGAATACTGTACCCCAATGTGCTTTAACAAGCACTAAATACAGAACTCTAGTCCTTCCATGCAACATAGGCTGTAGCTCTAAAGTGAAAAAATCAGGTCTGATCAAATGAAACAAAAGAACTCAGTTATAATCACTTTACAGCTGCCTTGGGAGGACCTTAATATTAGTAGTAGGAAAACAATGAGGCAGGAAAGGACTATATGCTTGTTTCTTTCTTGTCATCACTTACAGACCAGCTGCCTAGAAGAAAATAGTACTGTTTCATTAGGTTTCAAACAAAACCATATACATTTATATTACCTGAGCTAGAACTCAAATTAAAGGAGCTAATTAACTCAGCAACACCTACTACTACATGACTTCACAACACAGATTGTAGAGGAACTTAAATAACCAATGAGTTATGTTCTGAGACTGTATTGCCTCAATGGCATGTTTGGGTAACACATGTGACTGAGATTCAACCCTCTTTATCTGGTTCACTCACAGACAAACTAGTGCTGAGCCTGAAATCTGATATGAGGCTTAAATAGACTCAATTTCTTCCAACTCTTACTAAACCAGTAACAATCTAACAGAAGTAATCTATTTAACATACAACCTACTGAAATCAGCACTTTTATCATCAAACCAAGGCCAGAATCATCAAGCAGATGGCTTTAGCAGTGTAAGGCATGATCTTTCACTGCCACAGAAACTCCTCAGAGATACAAGATAAATCGTTTATTATTCAAGCACCAAATGAGAAAAGGAACTGTCAAGAACGATAAGCACTTGCAGAATGCAAGCATAACTTCATTTTGCTGCGTAACAGCTTTGTTATAACTTCACTGATATATGATAGAAACAAATGGAAGTAGGGAGCTTTTAAGTCTGAAAAGTTTCACAATAAGAAAGTTTCGAGCATCTCATGTACAGAAGCCATTCATTCTTTCCTGAAAGTGTTCCTTATTAGTCATACAAGGTAACAAAGATACCTTCATGAAGTTAAAACAATTGGATTGCTTGCTACGATTACTTTCAGCTCATAAGCAATTTCAAGAATAAGCTGATGACAACTGGATGAAGAAACCTACCACAGTAGATACATTCAACAAATCTGTAATTGTGTGACCTGTAGAGTCAGTGAACATGCATCAGCCAGTGGGGAAAAATACCTGGCAAATAAGGACACAAGAGACTTCCGAAGCCGTGATTCCTTGGATGCTTCCCCCAGGTAATGTTGCCTTTTTTCCCCCCCTTTTCTTTTGTTTTTATACAAGGCCATCTGGTTTAAGGTATTACATTACAGTAAGCAAAGTAAACAAAGCTGTCTGAAACTTCCATGGAAAATCTTTATTCTGCCAGTAAACATACTAACCCTGCTTTCCTCTTTCAGAGTTCTTTCAAGAACTGCTGAAACTTGAGAATAGAAGGAACAGCAGTAACTTATTTGTCCCACAATGATTTTAAAAACCAACCTTCAGCTTTGTCTGTTTTCCCCTATATTGCTTTAGTAAAATACATGTGTGCACATGCACACAGAGCTGATATTCCTCCATCTCAGAAAAGAAACTGGAGAGGCTCTGTTTTAGACTGCAACAAATCCACTGGGAAAACCAAACATTTAAGTTCTCCAACACACTTTAATTCTACCCCCAAGGTAGGACCCGACCTTCCTATCAGCACCACTGTACTGGCAACAAAACCCAGTAATTTCTCCTCACCCTGTTTTTTCTCACCTCCTCCTCCTAAGGGCATCATCTGTGATTACTATTGGCAGGCCAACCTTCTACATGCTGTTATGCTATGCAACAGGATGCACTGCTTATTCATTCATGTCTGCTCTTGTCTTGCCTGCCAGATTTTCCACATCAGTATTTAAGATTTTCACCACTTGCAGCTGAAGTGTGCAAAAGCCTTTTTCTCCTGACTTTTTAAAAGCACATGCAAAGCAGATGAAAATCCCTGATTTACTCATCTATTAGTCTGTATGTTGCTACATTTCTTCCAGATTAAAATATGCTCAGTAATAGCTGCAGTAGCTAACTTCTGTTGAACTGGCTACTACAGGCTAATGACTCAAAGATTCATTCAGTTACAGCAGGTAAACAGACATCAGAAGAGAGTATCAAGCTAAAGACAGAAATCTGCCACTTCAGGGCAATAGATGATGTGGCAAACTGCAGTCCCTCAATGTTACATTTTTGCACCTATGTTCACACAAACAACAAGGTACCTCCTCTGAAGTAAAAGTGTTAAGATGAAAATGAAAGCTACTCACAGCTTTAGAGTACATCTGTTCCCAACTCTCCATACACATTGCATGCCAGCCAACACTCCAGTTCAGCACGGAGATGGCAGAAAGCTCTGCCTATGAGAGCACTGGCACCAGTTAGTTCACTCCTAAAGTTAACCAAAAGCCCTAGGCTGTTACTGTCACAACCAACTTGGGATCACACGCTTGGCTGGACTGTACAATGAGATTCAACCACCTAACTTTTTTTACAGCTTTAGGACATAAGCATAACCCTATTGCTCAAAGAACTGTTATTTTCTCAGAGCTTACTGGTGGTGAAAAATGAAGGACTTCTTTTTTATGAATGTTTTATTTCCCTATGAACATCATTTCCTTCCCAAACCTCACTCCGTTCTCTTTTCGAGGTCTCCAATACACAGAGTGAGGATATTATTCTTCTCTGTAGATTCCCATGACATTTTGGCAGAAAGTTACAGCTGTGACAAGCTTTGGAATGGAGGTTTTGCTTGCTGATGTGCTCAGCTTTGTGACTCGCTGCTGTTGAAAATTAAATAAAGACAACAAGCAATATTTCTTTCATGAAGTAACAAGTGACCTGAGGGAAGCCTCTGTGGGTGGGAATGGAAAAAGAGTCCCAATTTTGATGTTGTACAAGTTTCCATGAATTAAGAACTTCGGGAGATGTTGGCAATCCCATTTCTTTTCACCACCCTCTACTCCTCTCTATCTGTTCTCTCTGAAATCTAAAAGTTTATTTTTCTACATGTTACTGCAAAACATCCAGAGCACATCTGACACTCCACTCCTACCTGCACTGTTTCAAGTGACACTAGATACAAGACTTACATTATGTTAACATTTAACAATATATTAGCTGTCAGTCACATGCCTAGAACTTAGTCTTATGACAAGGAAAAACCTGACTGCTAAAATATGCCATTAATGACTATGGTTTTAATTCTTTGTTCCAACATACACAAAGAAAGCCTATGCATGCAGCCTCATGCTACCTGAGCTATCCCAGACACTGTAACTTAAAGCTAAAGGGGCACTTAAGCTTTTGGCTGAGGCAGGTTGTTGTGCTATGGCCTATAATGTTCAGGCATAATCCAAGCACTGTAGACAACCGAGTTCACCCTACTGTGAAGGGTGGGTCTTTTTTCCAGGCCTCTGGACACTATTATCATCTCCAACACCTGTGGCAGAAGAGTCTTTTTCTTAAGGCCTCTCAATAGCATTATGGTTGTCTTCAGTGGCTGTGGTAGCTTGAGGCTCACCAAATTAGATTCTGAAACTACAGAAACCCTCAAACTTCGAGGATGCGCACCTGAAACTGATCTCCAGAGGCACTGGAAAGTGACACAACTACCAGGCATCAGTAGTGCTGAGGCTAAAACAAGGCCACCAGGAACGGTGGTAAGGAGGGCTGGGACACGGGGGAGCAGCCGGCGCCTCCCCCAAGTTGAGCCTGCCTTAGCCAGCGCTCAGAGCACATCAGTTTCCAGGCACCCTGTCTACCTTTACACATTCTGACTGGCCGGGAAGCGCAGGAGGTCCCACAGAAACACAACACCAAGCCCCCCGAGGGGCGGCGGCGCCGGGGGCGTCCGGGGCCTTCAGCAAGGTCGCGGCCAGCTGCTTTCTGGCGAGGGCCAGCGGCCGGACCTCAAACGGCGAGGCCAGGGGCTAAGGGGAAGGCCCGCAGGCCGCGGGCGGGGAGACGAGCGGCGCCTGCCTCGTTACCTCTCCATCGCCCGCACCGTGTAGCTGACGAGCGGCCTCCCTTGCACGGTGCAGAACTGCTTGGGGGTGGCGCCACCCAGGCGCTCCCCGCTCCCGGCCGCCGGCAGAACGGCCGCTACCGCTGCAGCGGCGGGACCGGGACTGCGGCTTCCGCTGCTGGGTTCCATCCGCACAGGGCGCCGCGGCTGCTCCGCTTCTCACCCCCACAGGCAGCAGGAACCTCCCGCCCGCTTTATTTGCGCGGAACGTCCGCAAAACCGAAGAATCCAGCGGGCACCGGGCCCTACTGCCCGCCCGCTCCGCTCCGCACCGCACCGCACCGCACCAGGCGGCCCCGCGGCACACACACACCGCACGGCGGAGCCGATCCCCACCCGCCAGAGCAACCCCGGTAGCGGGCACGTGACAGCGCAAGGGGAGCGCGGCAGCCATTGTCCCTTTAAGTGCGCGGCGCGGGGGTCATTCCGCCCAGCGCATGCGCGGCTGGAAGCCGTTGGGCGCCGCGCCGCCCGAGGGGTGGCGGTTGGCGTCTGCAGTGTGCGCGGCCCGGCCCGGCCCGGCCCGGCCCCGGGCTCCGCTGGTCGCGGTGAGGTGCCTTGTCTGATGAGGAGATAAATACAGCGTGTCTGGACCCGAGGGGAGGGTGGGTTTAACCCGGCTCTGCGCCTTCATGCGAGTCCCGGCCGTGAGCAGCCGCTTCTGTACGAGTCGATTAGGGACGCCTTCCAAGTTTGGTGTATGTTGCCCTTAATCTCAGGAGGGAGAGGTTGAAGAAGCAGTAGTCAATTCAGTTGGAAGCTGGGATGTTCCCGTTCATCTCATGGGGTTGCTGTAGGCAGCAGTGAGATAGGTTCGTTGGAAAACTAGGGCTCATACGCGTTAGGTAGGAGACAGCCCAGTGAGGAGGGAGCTTGCTAAGTGTGGCATAGAATGGTTTGAGTTGGAAGAGACCTTAAAGATCATCCGGTTCTAGCCCCCTGCCATGGACATAAGCACCGTCTACTAGACCAGGTTGCTCAGACCTGCATTCAACCTGGCCTTGGACACTGCCAGGGATGGGGCAGCCACAGCTTCTCTGAGCAGCCTGTGCCAGTCTCCCACCACCTTCATAACGAAGAGGTCGTTATTATCTAATTTAAATCTACCCTCTTTAAGCTTAAAGCCAATATTCCTGCCCTATCACTACTTGTTCTTATAAAAAGGCCCTCTACAGCTTTTTTTGTAGGTCTGCCTTAGGCAGTGGAAGGCTGCTCTAAGGTCACCCCAGAGCCTTCTCCAGGCTGAACTCCAACTCTCTTAGTCTGCCTTCATAGGAGAGGTACACTTGTATGTAATAAGCTAAACAGGTCTCAGGTTGATATATCTGACTCCACTGTATGTCTTACACTGTATCTTGGGTGCATTTAAATACTACTGCTAAGCTCTGCCCTCATCTGAAAATTTTGGACATCTCGCCGTAGCTTTGCAAACCTGCAAGAACTATTGTGAGCTTGTTGCTTAAAACAGTCAGGGAGCAGAGAGGGCCAGCCACTCCAAAAGGGGAGGGAAGCCTGGAGCAGATCATGGTATCAAAGCAAATGAGAACAGTAGCTTCACCAGCAAGGAGCAAGATACCAAGCATAAGTTAGGGTCAGGATCAGGGCCCTGGGATCAGGCATAGTCTCAGTGAGGCAGCAGGTCCCAGGGGTAGCTAGGAAGCTGAGCCAATGGATGCTGGTCCAGGTCGGGGGGGGCACCAAATCAGGTGCAGATATAGGGGGCCAACAATAAAAACTCTGCTCAAAAGTAGCTCCCAAGGGAAAAGAAGGAAAGGAGAGTCAGACCCCTGCTTCTAACTTTCTTCATAATAACTTTTATAGTAGAAGAGCTGACTTTGGACTTGGTGAGCAAGGAGTTCAGCCAACTAAACTTGAAGGTGGCTACACGCTGTCCTCTTTGACATTATTTTGGGGAAAAATCCATGTCTTTATATGCTAAAATGACTGGAGATGTTAAAGTCTGCAGGACTCTATCTTTTGGAGAAGCTAAGTTATTTACAGTTTTCCAGGTTTCTCTTAGTTAAGAGGAACCTGAGTGGGACACATATGGAGACTTTTCTGAAGAGTGGGTCTGACTGAAAAAGCAGCATGGAAGGGAGTTTGCTATATCCCAGCTGGGCTGCTTTGCCAGTGCCAGCTGTGGGCTGGGGTAGAATGATCATATGGGATCACAGAGGCATCATAAGTAAGAATCACACAATGGGAGTAAAGTGATCCTTGTTAGTAAAAGCAGAGTTCATAGATATCCTTGATGCCTGCAATAGCTGGAAAGTCTTGGAAAATGGGCCAGCACAATGAAGAACATAGTCCCTTTACATATAGAGGTGTCTTGACAGTTGTAACAATGGACAAAAAATCCCATCAGCTCATACTATATAGTGAAACATGAGAGGGACTGATGGCAAACAAAGAAAGATACCTTAAATGAGAACGTACAGATGTGCCTTTTAGATAATGATGTCTTCAAAAGCTTCTGTGAGGAATAAATTTATTACCATGAACAGTGAAGGAATGTAAAAAAGAGGAAAGGATATGAGTTACATAGATTGCCAAAAAACTTGTTGAATTGAGACCCTTTTCACCATTAGCTACAAGCTGAACAAGTATTGCTCCAGTTGTCTTCTAGGTTGTTTATTATGGGGGAATTATGTTTGGTTTGTTTTTTTTGGGGGGATGGTAGAAAAGCCACTGGCTCATAAACTGTGTTTACCTGTTTCTCTTCATTTTCAATGGGTCTTATGTTTTATTTTCTTGGAAAGTATTTGTCTACACCTGATTTCTTACTGATGACATACATTTGTCTATTGTCTCTTTTCAGGACTTCCAAGTTTGCCCTGACTTTTCCCCTCTGTACAGATTGCTGCCTCTTCAGCTTCACTTCTTTGTTATCAGATGCCAAACTTTTTCTTCTTCAGCACCTCCAGCATCTGCAGTCATATTGGATCACATACATTACATTAGTCTGAGTTTTTCTGGCAGCATTTCCATACAAACACATTCACAGCAGGTTGTTCTGCAATGTTCTGACTTTTTCAAGTTTTCCAATGTAACAGGCATTCTGAATTCCTGACTCTGGTCTTCATACTTCCATTCATGAAGAGCACAGACGTTAATCTAGTCAACTGTAGCTTATTTTCTAGACATCTTTCTTGTTTTCATTATTATAAAGAGCACAGTAAGGTCTTTTTATTTCCCATGGCTCCTCCCACTGTACGTTGGTTCTGAGGGGTAGGTAAGTAGGACGTTCCCACACACAAACACAGAACTATTTTCCCCTTTCTTCTTCACACTATGGTTTTGCATGTCTTTTCCTACTCCAATAGTCTGCTGTGCCTAGGACTTGCCCATCCAGTGTTTCCCCACTTCATTTCTTTCATGGATATTAATTTCTAATGTGAAGGATAAAAAGGCAAGAGAGCTTGAAGAAAGAGGATCACATGCCAAAATGCGTTCCATTCTTGTTCTGAAGCCTTTTCCTTACTGTGTTTGGTGTACAGGGCTTGATCTGTCCAGAAGAAATTATATTTGATAATAACTTTGATGGATGATAACTTCAGTATCATCAAATATGCCAGGATTCGATGATCCAGCAAAGCAGCACCTTGAAACTGCTTTTTGCTGTGCTGAACATCATGCTTCAGAAGTTTTCATGCTTTCCACAGTCCCTCTGGGGTAAAAAGTTCTTTTGTTGATAGCACTTGTTAGTTCCTTCAGTAAGCCCTTCAGCTTAGATTCTTGAAGTCTTGGGTAGACTGATCACTGATCTTGTTAACTGCTATTTCTCCTTTTACTTTCTCTTTTCTTAGCAACATAGTAGAATGTGTTTAACATCAGTATCAATTTATTCTGTGTCTTAGCATGAGTTAAGAAAGTTAGGATTTTCAGTTCTACATCTTTTCAATATTTGATAGTAACATGCAATGAAACACAGTGGCATTTTATGCATACATAATTTGCTTCAGTTTCATTCCATTTTGCATTATTGTATTGAATCAATCTAATAATTTGGTTATTGTGCATATATGTGCATGTTCATATGTAAACATTTGAAATGGGGTAAAAATAAATTCACACATATTAGGAGAGCAACTTTGCACAGTTTTAATTGCATTAAAAGGGCAGAGGCAGCATTTTTGCCTCGAAGCAAATTAGGAGCAGGCCAATCCATCATTTCTGGGCAGGGGTATAACAGCTGAAACCAGAGTAGTAGTCTGCAATTATGCAGTAAATACGCCAGTGGAATGTTTGACAAGACAAGTGGAGTTTTTTCTCTTTTATTGAAGAAAGAAGATGCGTACAAATTGGAATCAAATTACAGAAGTGAAATTCACCTGAAAATTTAATTGCTGGGGGGAAAAAAATCATCTAAGTCTGAAATGCACAATAGTGTTTCCAGAGAACATTGTTATTGAAGTGATAGAAATCATGCTGAAAGGCTTTTGTGGAAAATGAGTAAAAGAAGAAAATGGCTTCATTTAAAATTGCAGTTGAGTCTTCTGTAGATGTGGTATAAATGAACGACAAGATTTTCTGTCATTTTTCAAAGTCATTTCCAAGCTCTGGAATCATTTTGCTTTTAATGAAGGCAAAATAAGATAACATTTCTTTTCTCTTGACCAGCGCTCTTAGCCATAACCTTGGGTTTGCAGGATTGTATTTCACTAATTTTATCCAGCTATAGAAGCTATGACTTAAGTGGTGGCAAGCCATGAAATTAACATCCAGACCTGTAAGCAAGCAAGTGGAATGTCAGTTCTTTTAAGACTTTTCTGTTCAAGTAGGAGCAGTCTTGACTTCCTTTAATTCACCAGTAACTGTCTCTAATTGTTGAAGCCACTGTTTACAGAGACAGACACAGGTTCTTTGCATATCTCAAGAGATTAGAAAGTCCCCAAAAAGATTCTGTTTCAGGTTTTATCTTGCACATCTGTTGCTAGTTGTAGCAGCTACTGTGAGATCTAAAAGTCTTAGGCTTCATTGTAATTTCTACCTCTATATATGAAAAAACAAACAAAAAAGCATAGTCTGGGTAGGCATTTTGTTCACAAATATTTTATTTCAGTTGTGACTGACCACCAGATATTGCATGAGAGTTTCATGTTATGCTCTTCACAGTCTTCTGCTTGGTCATTTGAGACTGAGACCTAATTGACCCTCCACATAGTCCTTTTGAACTGCCTTGCATCTTCACTGTTTCAGTCTTGCACAGCAGCTGCTTCCGAGTATTTGCTCTGGGGTGACCGTGGTTCCCAAGTCAGCATCATGTGACAGAGGACCTATAGCTTGGGGCAATATAATAGACAGTGGAATGTTTAAAAGGCAAAACTCTTTTCCCTCCACATCAGAATTAACGCCTTTGGGAAAATCTTGCCTTAGCTTATTTTGATTTTTGTATTTTTAAAAATGTGATCGCAAAGGACTCTTTATTGCTCTGGGAGCCTTCGGTGAAAGATGCTGTAGATGTGTGGAATATAGTGTTGTGCCATAGGAACAACATTAAGAAAAGCACGACATAAAGTCTTATGCTTTGATTTGCTCCTGTTGCCGTGTGGAACTGAGATCAAAAGCATATATTCAGTAAGAGAGTTATCACATGCATAACTTAAGTAATGTAAAGAGTTGACTATGGAATATGAAGAGTGCTTACTTGCTCAATACATAATGTGCATAGAATCACCTATTGATTAAATTCCTAAGGGGAATTCTAAGTGCTGTTGCCTTCATACGCAGTTCTGCAAAGTATTTCTGGTGTATGGTTTTGATTTTTGACAAAATGCTGTAGCAAGCTGTAAATTCTAGTTCATGAAGTAGAAGTGTTCCATGATTTTTAGCTTGTTAAGAGTTGAAGAGAATAAATAAAGAATAGTTGAAAAGAATAAAGAATACATATGCTAAATAATATATATATAAATAGAGACTATATATGCTACAAATGTAAAGGAAATGTGGTGTCTGAGCACAATGGAGTGCTTTCATAGTTGCATGTCATTATAGGAAGGTGTTGAGAAATGTGTTGATGTTTCACCTGTTGTATGGTTTATGTCACATCTTTGGCATTGTTTTACATGATTCTGGTAAATCAGTTTCTTCTACAATCTATGAATACTTGATACACAGAGGTAGCATCTTGCTTATGTTCTGTGCAAGTGCTAGAGAAAAGATTGACGCATTTCATTTGATGTCTGACACATATTTTGAAGCTTCACTAAAATGTCATGTTCACCCTGGAGTGTTTACCTGTTGTCTACTTGATAATCCTTTAGACTGTTTCTCCGGGGTATGGAAAGTTAGTTCAAGAGCTAATGAGTATTTTGTGTACATAAAATAAAACCATTTAGAGATAAGAGAATTACCCCGTAGTATCTAATCCAGCAGTTCATGACTAGTGGAATTCAGAAAAGTTAAAGACTTTAAGAAATTCTTCTAATACTTTGGGAAGTGCTTTAATGTGTGTGATGAGATGGAGGCCTCGTGTAATTTTGTCTTAGAAATGGTTGACTAGTTTTAAACACTTGGGAGGGTCTTTGTAGGTTCTAGGTATGTTGGTCAGACGTTAAGTAATGCCAAGGTCAGGCAGGCCTAGCTGCACAATTTTAACATCACTATTTATTATGCTGATGTATAGGGATTGTGGTTTAGGGTGTTCAACTGTCAGAGTGCATTGTATGGTGACCCTAACAAAGATAAAGACACGTAAGTTCAGGGACAGAAATTCCAGAAGCTGTTTTCCACTGTCACCGTGACAGCAGGTACCAGCCATTAGGATAGTGCCCTGTCATCTCAGTGAAAACAAACAAACAAAACAAAACAAAACCAAACAAAAAACCCAAACAAACCCCAACAAATGATAAACCAAGCACTGTTTAATTCATTCTTTTTTTTGATAGACATCCAGTTGTGACTGGAGAAACAGTTATTTCTGAGGAAAGACTAAGGGTAGTTTTTTTCCCAAAGTGATTCAAAGGAGAGGTAGTCTATGAACTGGTTAAACATGTGGTATTAAGCCACAGATGCCAGTGATACGTAATGATATAGTGGAACATTAGAAAATACCAAAGAGCTGAACTTAGATTTAGAATGAAGTTGGGATTTTCATTGCGCTTAAGTTTTAGTTTGGTTTTATTTTCGTGTATATCTGTCATTATACTGTGTTTTAGTGCTTTACCATGTTATGTGTTATCTCTGTGGCATGTTTGTGAAGGAATATGAAACAATTCACCAAACTTAAAAGTGGTGAAGATAATAAAAAAAAAAAATAGCAATGAAAATGTGCAGATTTGGTACAGGCTTTACTATGTATTACTACACTGAATCAGAATCAGAATCATCAGGTTGGAAGGGACCTCTAAGATCATCAAGTCCAGCCCATGCCCTACACCTCCACTAAACCATGTCAATCAAGGTCTATATCCAGTCTCTTTTTAAACCCATCCAGGGATGGTGACTCCACCACCTCTCTGGGCAGACTAGACT
>NDXB01000969.1:36238-52688 GCA_002631895.1 Agapornis roseicollis
ACCAGGTTGGAAGGGACCTCTAAGATCATCAAGTCCAACCCATGCCCTACACCTCCACTAAACCATGTCATCAAGTTCTATATCCAGTCTCTTTTTAAACACATCCAGGGATGGTGACTCCACCACCTCTCTGGGCAGACTATTCCAATATTTTATTATTCTTTCTGTGACAAACTTCTTCCTAACATCCAACCTGGACCTTCCTTGGCGCAGTTTGAGGCTGTGTCCTCTCGTTCTGTCCGTTGCTGCCTGGCAAAAGAGACCAACCCCCACCTGTCTACAACCTCCTTTCAAGAAGTTGTAGAGAGTGATAAGGTCACCTCTGAGTCTCCTTTTCTCCAGGCTAAACAACTCCAGTTCTCTCAATCTCTCCTCACAGGGCTTGTGCTCCAAGCCCCTCACCAGCCTCGTTGCCCTCCTTTGGATGCGCTCAATCATTTCCACGTCCTTCTTAAACTGAAGGGCCCAGAACTGGACACAGTACTCAAGGTGCGGCCTCACCAGCGCCAAATACAGGGGAAGAATAACCTGGAAGTATTGCTTCTGTATCTCTTGTCATGTTACTAATGTTCCATACTCTTAGAATACCAACAATATTATTCATTAGTCCCATGTCTGAAGAACACAGATGAACTCAGTTTGCAAGAGCTCATGTAGGATGGATTCCATCCATGTAAGTTTTTACCTAACAAATGAAGACTGGTCCTAGTTATACCATCAGGGACTGAAAATGCAGCAGGTAAAACAAGATGCCATCCAACACAAAAATTAGACTTTGCCTTCATTGTGGACTTGTATGGTACAGAATAGACAAAATAATTACATGGAGCTATGTCATTTTTCCACTCTTCTCTTGAATTTTTAGTGATTTTAGTAGTTTGTAAGGCCTTTTAAATGCCTTAAAGTCCAGCCTGCCTTATGGAAAGGTTTGTGAGTCTTTTTTACCTTTCTAAAAAGTTGCTTTATAGTAAGCAAAACCTGCAGGACTGTAGTCCCTGAAACAGTAGTCCTATCCTAATCCTTTTTTCTCATACTTTGCTGGCTTGTTCAGTTTTAGCAAGCAAATGTCAGATTGGAAGGGGTCAGTCTTTTGATTGTGTTCAGTTTTAGAAAGATCAAGGTCACAGATTTTTCCTCACTGCAGCAATATGGCTGCCCATCATCCAGCAATTATACAGAGGCTCAGCCTCTTTAACATATACCGCTGAGCAACCATCAAAGGTTAACCATTTCCCAACATACTAATCTAGCTGGATGCAAACCAACTGCTTAATAAAAAACGCTCTGTATCCTGTTACTGTTTTTCTGAGTAATGCAGTCCAACCCATCGTACTTTGAAGATTCTTCCTGTGCCAGTACCCTTTGGCTTCTACATCCATTCTTTTCAGTCCTGAACATTTCAGAGAGTAGATTAAGTAATGCATTTGTGTGTGTGTGTTTTGGAGCAGAATTTTGGGACAAGTAACCTAAGTACTGGAAAGAAAAGAGTTTGGTCATTGAAACCCCATGGGAAAGAGGATTTAGATTTTTCCAGAGCTAGAAGTTTCAAAGCGGAGGGCAGAAGCAGGCAGGTTTGCAAGGGGCTGTAATATTTGAGTAGATAACAAGTACCACGGAGTAGCGCATTCTTAAGTTCAGGTTTTGGCAGTGGCTTTAATTGTCTGTCTCATGAAGGCTTTTGTGGAAGAAATATGCAAGAATGTATTTAATTAAGCAAACGAAAATGGGAATCCACCTTAGTATTTTCTTTATTCTTCACTAAGGATGTTGCAAACATTTTCTTTTGGCAGAAATGTCAAGATTCATAACTGATTACAGAGAATTCCAATGAAAATACGGGGACAATAATTGCAGAGCACCTGCAAGAGGTTTTATGGATAGCTCACTGTTTGTAACGGTCTTGTTCACAAAATCAGATTCCTGTCATTTCCTAAGGGTAACACTGAGAGAGAATTTACTGATAGATTTTATGTAGTTTGTAAGCAGGATTTTGAGCCAAATTCTTCAACAGGGAAGTTCAGGTGTGTGCTAGACTGAGCATTCTAAGAAACCTGTATGTGGACCTTTTCAGCTTAGGCAGTATTCTTTCTCCTCACATGGAGGAGGCTGTGGTCACCCATCAGAAGACAATGACCAAAGCAGCGAAACATGAGTTTCTGTGGATGTCAGATTCTGAAGTCTCCTGATTTACTGTGGTTCAGTATGGAATGCGTGGATTTTACGGACACACTGTGCTATGCATTCTTCTCCTTCCTTGCATGGCAAGAGAAGACAGTCAGAAATGGTTATCAACCATGTGAATTTCAACTTGACGGTCTATTAAATCCCAAGGGTAGCCTGTGCATTGGCTAATACTTGGCTTGGCATTTGCAGACAGAACAAGTCTTCTGAAGCTTCATGAGAAGTTGTGATGATCAGAAGAAAATGAAGGCCATGCAACACATGCTGTCTTCCACATGTCATTCTGTTCCTTTGTTTAACTCATTTTCTCTTCTCTCTCCCCTTCTAGACACAGCCAGATTCAGACATTTCAGTATCTGCACACCAAAGATGCAGTGCAGTGATACAACCTGTTCCCCCCTGCTGTAAGCTGTTCTGGCTACCTTCCTAAACATTCCAGTAAATACGTACAACAGGAGAAGTGTCAGCAGGATTTTTCAGGGGGAGAAGGAGGTGAAGGGCAAGCGATCCTTGCTGAAACCAAGAGTTTTGCAGTTTTACATTGTAGAAACAATTAGACCTCTGTTCTCCATCCCGGCTTAATGGCCATAGGGAATCTAAAAGAGCTTTCTTCAACCCATCCCAAAATAAATGAATAAATAAATAAGTAAATAAATAAAGTAATAATCTAACAAGGAACAGATGTTTAAACTTGCTGCAGCTGCAATTCAAGCAAAGTCTTTGTGCTACAGAGTCTCTTTTAAAGCTCTGCACAGTCCTATTTGTCAGTGGCTGTTCTTGTGGTAGGGCTAGAAAGTACTTTTCTCCTTAGGCCATCTCCATCAACTCTGCACTGTTTCATATAAAGGACCTTTAATGAATGTGCTTGGTTAGCTCTTCCTTAGCCCACCAAAGCATTAGACTTCACAGGCTGCTTTATGCTTTTACTAAGTTTCTTTGCAATTTCCTCACTAAGTCACTTCTCACTGGGGTTAACAAAACAAATCAAATGTGCAACTCCTAGGTCAAGTCAGAGCAAGACTTTTCCTTTTGGTAGTCAAAACACAAAACTGGTGCATCCAGTCATTCTAAAAAGAGATTTGCAGTATTTCTGTACCAAAAAGCAAGTGTGCTGTGGTACATATAGTTCAGAGCAGCTAAGGCTTTAAACAATGAGGCAATACTACAGTATTGTACAACTGCTGAAATAGGGCCAGGGACAAGAAATAGACAAAGTGTTCAACAGAGTATTTTCAGGTGATTTAATACTTTTTGCTTAAGTACATGATAACAAGGGTCACTTTGTGATAGCAATTGTCTTTGGGGTTTAGTAAACAGAACTATATTATTGTTGCAGTGTGTTCTGATTTAGGCCTCTTTTCCAGAGTGCTGAGGGGTATTTTTCTTCTTTTCCTTTACATTGATGAAGTACCATATTCCACAAACAGCCTCATTACAGTCAGTGATCCTGATTGTCATCTATATTAGGACATCCTCTCTATTTTTTGTGGTTGTATAGAGGCATTCAGGCCTCAACTCCAGTGAGGTACTATAAAACTGCCTCATTCACTATAATAATGTTGTCAAACCAAAGTGAGTTAAGAAAAAACAAACTCCCAAAACAGAGTTACAGTCAAATTGTGTAGAGACTTTTCTTAGCAATTAGTAGAGACTTATCTTCATGGCATGTCGTTTGATGAACATTAGTTAAGAATGAAGACCATTTTTTTGTCATGGAAGTGCCAAGGAAGGTAGATGTTTGAATATTAACTTAGCGGTAGGCAACATCACTTGAAAATCACACTTTTTCAGTGTGTCAGGCCGCGTAACTCATACGATGAGTGAGCTGAAGGGCTTGATGCATTTCAGAAAGATGCATGGGCAGGCTTTCTGTTGTGGGGCAATGTTCAGGGAAAGTTAAATCCAGGGACAGAATGTCTGCTTAACTCATAAATCTCTAGGGAATTTTCGGTTTTGGCCTGGAGTGATGTTTATGTGCATGTCAATGAACTTAAAATCAAAGCCCCTTGCCTGGCCTACGGGAAAGGAAATGCATCATGAGAATAGGACACCTTCCAACACTAAGGATTCCTTATAATTTTCCACTGAACACCTCCAGGTTAATATTGTAGCAACAAGACTCTCACAGTGGAATGTCTTGAACAGTCCTTTCTTGATTAATGTTGTACTTCTTCAGAAAGGATATAAAGGTCAAGGTGAGGAGGACTACAGTGATTTACTGGCAGAAATCTGTTAGGTGTTTTGAAGGCTGTTATTCAAATGTCTGCTGTATTTCCAAACGAATGCTTGAACTTGGACTGCATGGTTTGATTCAAGGCTGCTGGAAAGGAGAGAGCAACAGACTTGTTGCTATTACTAAAAAACTGAGTGACTAAATAAATATCTCAAGGGCATTTCTGGTCTAGACTACAAGTGTCAGGCCCTTCTGACTTCCAGAGTTGATGCTGTCTTGGTGACACATACTATCTACCACTGCCTCTACAAAGTGTGCCTCTATGTGCTACCACATTACCAAAACAGCATCTGTAAGTTTATTTCTAGTGATCTCTAAGGAAAATAGATTTCCATTCAGTATAAAACAATTTACCCGTTAGCTGGGGGCAGTTTTCATCAGTTCGAAAGCAATGACATACTAGTGGCAGATTAACATATCATTTCTAATTTCTTCACTTTTAGTTTTCTAAAGATGCAAGTATGAGAACTTTACAAGTTGTTAGGTTCTTTTTTAAGATGTTTGAAATGGTTTCTAAGAAGCACTAGGGGCTTCGTGATCTGCTAGTATGTTAAGATACTGTTGAGAAAGTTGACTTCTATATAGTCCTAGCATAATAAATCTAGACTATTTAGCAGGCTAATTGGAATAAAATCTTTCGTGATCTGACCCTACATTATGCTTTTTAAAAACATTTACATGGTTCTTGTATCACTTTGGCTTAATATTTCAGATGCAAACTAAGAAAATTCCATCATGTTGTCTTTCCGTTTTAACTTGTTTAAACTTGTTATGAAACAAACATAAGATGTATCATATTTAACATTATTTTAGTTTAAGCAGTACTATTTTTCAGTTGAATCTTTGAGAAACTGTAGATGCGAGATACCCATATTCTACCCACTGCAACTTTGCATGCTGAAGATTCTCTATACAATAAAAAGCCAGTTGGATGTACTTATATAAATGCCTTTTGCTGGATCCTTGGATAGAGCCCTGTGAGTTCACATGTAACAGGATGAAACAGAAGGCAGATTGCATAGGCCAGATTAAAGCGTTCAGAGCTAGGAGATGAGTCACAGAGACTAACATTATTCCTGATGAAAATTCAAGATGAACATATTTCTAACCCTGCTTTCCTGCAGATCTCACCCACAAAAGGCCAAAGTCTTGGCCAGAGAAGAGACCATAGCTAAATCAGGTGGCACTTCAAAGTGGAGTTGCTGCTGATGGGCAAAGCTCTTGCTGGCTTCCCTTATGTTCCCTCAAATATTTCAGGCTTAGAGATGGACCTGTGGTCTTTCAGTAACGTGTCCAGAAGTGTGTCAGACTATTCCCCTTAAGGTAGTTCTGTGTGAAAAGATAAAGTAGGAGTTATCATTTCTATTCCTAAATGCAAACTCTTATTCAATGTGCATATTTTTACCGCAGTCAAACTTCACTGACTGTAGAAGAGTCATGGGCAAGAAGTGTGGGGTTTTTTTCCTCATTCTTGTTTCTGGGAGTCAAGCACAGAACAGGCAGGGCAACTCTACTGACATGTAGTGGCTATTGGCTTTGAAAATTATCTTGGTTAGATTTTGGTCCGTTATCTCAACCTTCTGTGCTTAATCATCTTGAAGAAGTTGGAGAACACTTTAGAAATGGATAGATGTTTGGCATTTGGGGATAATGAACAGAGAGCCTTGGGTGACATGGTTTAGCGTGAGGTGTCCCTGCCCATGGCAGAGAGGTTGGAACTAGATGATCTTAAGGTCCTTTCCAAGCCTGACTATTCTATGATTCTATGATAATCTTTCCTATATAAAAGTGATTGAATGAGACTGTAATGTCTGTTTAAAATAAAAACCTAGGATACCTGTAGGTCCATGGACCTATATGCCTAGGAGCAACGTCATGTCACCTCTCTCTGCTCACACTTTTATTCATCATCTATCCTCTTAGGCTTAAAAGAAGCACCTTTAAGATCACAGAATATAAGTTTAAACGGTCTCTGATGTCATTGTTCTGGTATTTTCCTGATCATAGAATTAAACTTGAAACAACTAGGTCACCAATGAATGGTTTTTAACTTTACCACCACGAGATCAAAAAAAACCCAAACCAAACCAAAATTAAAAATGTATGTATTAAAAATCTTACATATAGGAGATTTTCAAAAGAATTCTTAAAAGCAGCTTTGAGGAAAAATCAGTGAATTTTGTCAATAAAATTTAGGATTCGGTAAGTCAAGCAGTGATTTCCAAACAGTTACGCGTTAACGACCAAGGAAGATCTCTGCCAAGAGCTTCATGATTAATCTTTTGGAATTAAAATGCAAAATGGAATGAGATCAAGAGAACGTCAAAGAGAGCTTATGTGAGACCTTATCAGGCAAGAATGTTCATTACTTTCTTCTTGTGTAATCTTCTCTTTGGGTGCAAGTGGGTTGTAAAAGTTAATGATTTAAGAACCACAGAATCCCATGGTGAAACCTTGCCCATAGTGTTTCACTATAGTTTGAAAGATCATGGACAGGTAATTCAGACTATGTGTTGGAAGGTAGGCTGCCTTCTGTACATTCCCAGATACATTCTATAGGGCTTTGTGGATAACATGTAGGACTCTATTTGCTCTGTGGGAGAGGTGAAACTGCTTGCTATTTTTACCGTTACTTTTTGTACTTGATCATCATTAATGAAAGAGAAAATGGTGGTGTCTTACTGGCTTGTAAAACTTCCTAAATACACACCTCTGCAACGTGCAACTTGAGAATTGTTAAGTATGAACCTGGCTCAGACCATTAACGAGCACCATCTGTTAAATGGCCATATTACACCTCTACATCCACGGGAAGATTGTTTTAATCTTGACTATCACGGATAGATTTCTCTTAACCAAATGATTTCCTCCTATGTTTAAAGGCTGAACGTTGTGAGTAATTACAGCATGTGCACTTCCATACATAGAGCCAGACAACACAGGTTTTAGCAGTGTTTATTTTTGTAAAGAAAAACAAAACCCCAATGGATTTGACAGGAAGTCACCAGATCTGTCTTTGATTGCACGCTTGTAAACAAAATAACACAGAGTGTAGAGGGACGAAGAAAAACCAAACCAACCATTTCCATGTTGCTACTTCAAAATAACATCTAAGCCTATGAATGTTCCAAAGGGAAACATATCTATACCAAGAACGCTAAAATGTCTATCTTACATTATCTACAAAATGTATGTTCTAATCCAGCCACAAATCATAGAAAAATACTTTGATACATGAGAAAAGCTATAAACATAAGAACATTCTGGAGGGAATCATAACACACATAAAAGCTCATTAAATAATTCAACCAACAATAAATAGTTTGTTCAGCTTTACTTTTTGATTGCTGCCATGCATATTTTAATTTTTGGTATACTGAGATAAAAGAAAGGTCAGCATGCAAGGCCTTTTTGTTTAGAATGAATCTGAAAGCAGGTGCTAGGTGTTGTATTCTTAAGCTGGTTTCAGAAGTTCATAAAACATGATATAGAAGGCAATAGATAACTGTTCTCATGAAAACACGATATAGAAGGCAATAGACAGATAACTGTTCTCATGAAAACACATAACAAAGCATCTTTTTACAAAATAGACTTCAGTGAATATTCATGGCAAATTTTATTTGCCTCCATGGCTGGAGAAAACATAAAAGTTCATTGTGTGTATTCGGAAGGCTTGTGTCATTCCCCATCTTGAGCATTTGGAAAATCACCCGAAAGGTCAATACGCTGAGAATGCCCTTCTGGTTTTGGTCAAAGCAATAAGCATGTAGTGTCAGCTGAGAACACAGCAATGGCAGACTTGTCTTTAAACAGTCAGCATGGTAAAGCAAATGGTTACAGGTGAGTTCAATTTTGGCACAAGGAGAGGGAGATGAGTGAGTAGAGAACATCTGACTTCTAACTTGTACTATGTTTGCTGGATTTACTGGCTCTTTTCCGCTCTTTGTGATGCTGGATAGGTTTTGCTTGAGAGGTTCCCTCAAAATTGTGGCTGGACTCATTGTGCTGCCTGGTGTATCGCTTGCACTTGCAGGCCGTGACCACAGTTATTTTGTAGGTTCTTATACTTCCGTCCTGGCACTGAAGCTGGATCCTCTGGGTGCGAGTTTTGTCATTGACACATCTCCACTCTTGTGAGCTCCGCCTGCTCCAGTACTTGGTTCCATAACCTCCTCCAATCCAGTTGGGAAGCAGCGGCAAAGGCAGGCATTCACCAGCACACACCAGCTCCTTCAGCGGGTTGATGCTGGTGCACTGGCCATCAGAAATGTACTTGGTGGATCTCAGTTCTCGACAGCCAACTTGAACACGATCTGCAGAATGCACAGAACAATAAACACTGAGATTCGGAATGGAGGGATTTCCTCAACCAGTCATTTCCACATTAACAGACTATGTTTTGCACAAGTTAAATTAGGCTGTAATCTTTACAGGACATCTTTTTACTGTTGTATCCCCCAACAGAAGGACCTGGAGTGCTGATGGTATCTCTGGCTTTTACCACAGCAGAAAGAAATGATAATGAGATGCACTTCAGCAGTTGTGGTAAAAGAGGCAGTTTTATTCCCTATCCTTCTTCTCAGGGACATACCTTTTAGAAGAGAAAAAATGCCCCAAGGGAAGAAACGTTTCCTGCTTGTTCTCAGTCTAGGGAGTCTGCTCTGTGATGTTTACAACAGTTATGTTTGATCATTAGCAAGAGGGAAAATAGTGCTTTGGAAACTGTTTGTATGCTTTTAAATGAATTTCAAACAGTGTATTTTATCTCATTCCACTGTTACAGTGGACAGAAAAGAGCAGTGTTGCAAAAGCGACAATAGCTGAAGTTACCAGGGACTGGCATTCCGCATCTAAAGTTGGAATGATTGGCAGTGAGGATTTCAGAGCGGTTGTTCTGTCCTCAGGGGAACACCATCTCTGTACCTGTAGTAGTCTTTACACCGTATGCAACATAGAGGATTCTGCGGATTATCGCAGGCAGCTGACATAGGATGAACATGCAGAGCTTCTCACAGAGGCATGTTTGTACCCGTCTGTATGTGCAGCTCTGCACCCTGCAATAAACACTCCTGTTTATTTCAGTAATTACACTGTGAAATAAACGCCCACAGTATGCTTAATTTTAATAAGCAATCTTTCCTGGCTGCGCTCTCCCTCTTTCTGAAGGACAATTACAGCGCGGATTCTACACACTGTGCAATTAACGAACGCCTTAAAAATAGAAGTAATTACTAGAAACATTTTCGAGTGAATCATAAAAGGCTTTGAAGGTACATCTACATATCACAGCTACCGGCTGCTCCTGGTTCTACTTGGGTTTCTGGAAGCAAGTTCTGACCAGAGACACCAAGTGACGATTAGTTCACCCCGTCCCCTGTGTCCCAGGATGGGCAGCCCAGGGGACTGCTCCAAGGGGCTGTTTGCGGGAGCGTCCTCCCACCTGCCTTTCAGGAAAGATTCCATCTTGCCTTCCTGCAGCTGCACTCAGGAATGTACCTGGAAGCAGCTGGTCGCAGATTTGCTGTTGTTTCTCCTACTGTTTCTATGCCTTTCCTGGCTCGGCTTTTCTCCAGTGACAGCTCTTTGACGATTAATACCTACTGGGCTGCTCCAGAAACCTCCTAGTGATGAGATGTTTCCTGTGCGCTGAAACCCCGAGCATTCACAGAAGCTGACACACCTGGCTTAGCTGCAAGGTATCTGTGGCACTCTTTGCCTCCACTTTCCAGGGATGACGCTATTTCTATTGAATTGTTATGGGTGGCTTGGGGTGCGTGTTTCTCTATTTGGAGTTCTTTCATTTTAAGGAGGTGGACAGGGGAGGGAACAGATAAAGTCAGCAGAAGGGTTTGTCCCGTGTATCTGACATACAGACATAAAGCTCAGCAGAAACAAGACTAGATAGAAAAGTGCAAGTCAGAGCAGAGATCGTAGGTAAATGACGAGCTGATTTGTTTACTTTTGCTGGAGGTGTTAAGCAGGTAAGTGCTGCAGCAGGAAGTAAAACTAAACAGCGGGAGCAAAATTCGGAGGTTTTTATGGCCTTTGAAAAATAGCCCAGAGATCTCTCCTGACCGCAGCGCGAGGGAGAATTAAGAAAGCGAGCGCTTTAGAAATGCCTCCCCTTTCCCTTTATCTCGCTTCCCTGCCGGATAACCCATCAGCCCCGGCGTTCCTGGATCAACCTCCCTCAGGAAGGAACCTGCCCGAGAGAGCCGGTCCTGCAGGACTCGTACGGGGGAGGGAAGGAGGGGGTTTTGGCTCGGGGGCCGCCCGGCGAGGCAGGTCTCAGCCGGGAACCAGCAGCATCTTCTCTTGCCCCCGCTCCCCCGAGGAGCGGGCTCCCTGCAGCGCCGGGCTGCGGGGCGAAGCGCGCTGCGGAGCGGCGCCGCTGCCGGGGCTGCCAGGGCCGCATGGGCAGAGGGGCGCGGTGGGAGCGCGGCCGGTCGGATACTCACTGTGACGGTCAGACCCAGCGCCGGTGTAGTGCCTGCCTCCGTTCCTGGCCTGATTCAACGTGCTGTTGCTGCTTGGGCTCGCTGCAGCAGGTTTAACAACGTGCGAATAAAGTATCTCTGTGGCATCGTTCTTGAAAGCCAAGTAGCTTTTCGTGAAGATGCCAGCTAGGAGGAAGCCGTAGAAGTGAATAGCAGGGAGAAGCATGGTTGATTCAGGCTCTGTCTGACAGAGCTGGATGAAATCGTTTTTCTTCTGCTTCTTCTGGGTAACTCTGAAATTGCTCTTGAAGGTTTCCTTTATATATTCAGAGAGGCTTGGCATTCATTCAGGTGTAAAGTTGTGGATAGCTTCAGAATGAAAACCCACAAAAGGGGTGGGATCCCCACATGAGCCTGGGAAGACCTTTTACCAATAGGAGAGGAGACTGCTGTAAAGGAGGAGTTAGATGCATTAATTGCAGGATTCCTATTTGGGGCTTTTGAGGGTATCAGAAAACTCTTAGGCACCACACAGCAACGTTCGGGCTGAGACCTCGAGGCTGCCGGCTCTGTCCAGCCGTTCTGTACTGCCTTGCATGCCTGGTGTTTCCGTGTGATGTGGCTGACACGGTTCTGCAAAGCCCTGTCCCCTCTTCTCCAATGTGGCTTTCAGAAAACTAGCTCGTGCTGTAAGAACGCAGAAGTTTACAGAAGTTACAGAAGACTGCGGGGTGCACAACGGCTGCCTGCAGTACACCGGATCACTTGAAAGAATTGCTGTGAATAATTCAGAGCTGCCTCTAGATGCTTTGAATTATGCAGCTTTGATCAACCCCGAGCTAGAGAAAGTACTTGTTTTAGGGGAATAGCCTCTCCCTGGTGTGCAGAGTTACAAGTACGTATTTCTGTATTACCACACATAAAAAGTGTCTCCTCTAGGCTCCTTAGTACAAACATATCCATATTCATAGCCTCTCACTACGCTCATTCACCAAACTGGTCCTTTTTAGTTTTCTACATCGCCTAGAGCGTTCGTATATTTTTAATGTATTACTTCATGTGATAAAGAAAACAAAGAGGAAAGAATGATCTTGATTTTGGCATACCATTTTACTGTGTCACACACTTACCTTTTTTTTTTCCATAGAATTACATGGCCCAACTCCAAATGGTAGTGTAAATTGAGATGCTGTCAATAGGCCAATGCTTGTCTGCAGCATGGTGAGTGCTCTGTAGATTTTCCTTGTAAATAAAATAAGGGCAATCAACACTGAAAGCTCTAGTGTTCTAATTAAAAGGAAACCTTGTTCTTGGGAAAGAGCACAACCATGCAGAAGGTCACATTATGCAAAGGTCAGACTCTAGTCTCACACTCTTTATAACTCGGTATTTGTAGTCGTCCTGGCTTTTATTTACTGGAATGAAAGCAGAAGTGGAACACTGGCCAGTTTGAGCTCTAGTCGGGGTCAAAATCTCAGTCATGCAGAGAAGACAGCTTTGTTTCACCCTAGTCACAAGCAGACATTTGCCTGTGTCAGCAAAACTTTCTTCTTGCATCACTCAGAAAGCTACCCTGGATTTCAGCAGGAATAAGGACAGAGCCGCAGTAAGTACCGAATTGATAGCCTTTGCTTAAAAGACACAGGGGAAACAGGAGCGTTGCAAGGTGAAGTGAGTGTTACTGGCAGAGCTGTGTGTGGGGAAGTTGAGTTGATTGCCTGCATCTATTATGACTAGCCCAACCCAGTTCTGGAATAACAAGAATGTTGCAAGGCAGAGTGAGACCTTTCAGCAGAGTAATGTACGGAGGAATGGGATCATTGCTCACCTCTGACAAAGCTCCACGTTCCCCTCTCATGCTCCATCCTATTTAAGCACAAAACCAGAGATGTGCATTTTACCTGCTCTTTAAACAGAAACAAAAGCCAGTTTCCTGAAGCAGATTATCAGAGAAGAGGTGTCCATTTCAGACCAGTAACATCTTCAGACCATTATTGTTTTTATTCAGCAGCAGCTAACCAAAGGAATGCTTTGTTGATGCTCAAGTCCTACTTCATGTTTTTCTCCTCTTCACAGCTCTTCACACATCTAACCTCTCACCTTGCTGCAGAGGAGGCTCTGTGCTGAGCAGAGGCCAACATAATGGGAAACATGGAACCCATTTTCCAGTTCCAGCGGACCTCTTGCTAGCAGAAAGATCTTCCCACGTTAGGCAAGCCTTGGGAAAATCAGAAGTTCCCTTGAGAGCTGTTTCCTTTGAAATTAGGCATCTAATCCTGTCACAGGAAAAGTGAATGGGAGCTTGGGGTGGCTATAGGACTGGGTCTGTGGCTAAGCATCAACCTTTCAGCTTTCAGTGAAGGCTAAAAACCATCCTTTCAAATTTGGGCTATCTGAAACCATTATGTTTGTCACATTCTTTTCTTTGTCTCGTCACTTAGAGAAGGAAGACCTCCAGAAAAGCCTCTTACAGCCTTCCTAAAGGAAAAGTCTGACGCTGAATTTGCCACAGGAAAGATACTTGATTTTCCTCCGTGCACTTGAGAGGAGACATCATTTCAACGTCATTCGTATTTCGCACTTATTACAGTGTTGTGTGAAATGTGATTTCAGTTCCTCGGTCAGCATTGCCAGCCTCCCTGCTCTGAAAGCTAACCAAGCTTCTGAGGTTAATCTGATTTATACTTTCTTTTGCCAGACCTAGAGCTTGTAGTCTTGGACTTTGTCTGAGTCTTCCTGCGAGAGATTGGAAGTCCCATGAAGGGAAGGGATGCTGGTCAGTCAAATTCCAGTACTTTTCCTGGATGAACTTCACAATCAAAAGGTGTTCCTTGATGCTTAGCTTAGAACAGGTTCCTAAACTTGAAATATTTTTTGCTATCATTAGTTACAAGATTGTGACAAGTTTGCAAAGGTGAAGGCTGTAAGTTACCTTTGTAGCCTCCAGAACAGACTTATACAGCATACAGTCTGTCCTTACTCTAGTCAGATACGATGGCTTGGGGAGAACATAGCTCTGTGCTTAGTATGTAATGTTGGCCATAAGGAATATATTACACAAGGTCTTTGAAGTCTGTACTGGCTTCCTTTTTGCCTCTGGCCATAACTCAGGATGTTCTTATTGATCTATAAAACCCTATATGCTTTGAGTCCTAGGCAATAAATTCTCTCTCCTTTATCTTCCATTAGGAGCTTAAGATCAGCCAGGGCAAACCTACTATACCTGAGTGTCTGGAGAGGCTGAAGGCTCAGCTTGAAGCGCCCAGAAGGCTGGATTTCACTGCTCCACAGGATCCATGAGAGCTCTGCTCTACTGCCTGGCATGCTGGAAAGGCCCTTGGCTAGTGAGATCCTTGAAAGGTGACTGTGGGAAAAGCACAGGGAACCAGATTAAGTTAAATTTCTGTACGTGTACCCTGGGATAAAGCGCTACATTTAACTACATGCTTTTTTCCAACTTAACTACTTCTTGTATCTTAACAGCCTTGCTTCTGAATGCACCTAAACATAGTGGTAAAGCCATCCATCACCCTTCAGAGAGAATGCTAACCAGAATTACCCGTGCCTTAAATGTTGCTTTCTCCATTTTCTATGATGGAAACCCCCCCCCCATGTTTCTCTCAATGGATGCAGAAAATACAAGGCATGTGCTCTGTAGAGATCCCAAGTGAGAATTCGCTTCTTCATTGTCATTTATAAGTCTGTCAGGATCCCATCCTCCATGGTTTTTAGACACTATAATGATGTCCAAAGGGCACACACCTGTCTAGCAGCACAAAACAGCCACAGGGAATAGAAGGGTATGCACTGACAAGTACAAATGACTGCCAGAGAGCCTTGTCCTTGCAAACCACATGATCACCGAACACGCACAGAATAAGAAGGAATTCCCAATTTTTCATAAATCTCGGGCCTGCCCGTTTTTAATACTGGCAGGAAAGGGCCAGGATTAGGATGAAGGCTGCGCAGAAAGGTAGGTCCGAAATCTGGGTTTGTATTTTTATTGTCAGTCCCAAAGAGAAGACCATCAGAGCGCTGCACTTCTGACTCGTTTCCAAAGGCAGATACTTTGAGATGAAGCACAGGCTCAGATAAATGACTGCAAAAGAAAAAAGAACCTGACATTTATTACTTTGCACCTTAAACCAGAAATGACTGTCAGGCTATTTTCTGTGAAGCAGTAAGCGTATTAGTAACGTACTTCAAAGCAGCATAAAATGTGATTTGGAGCATGATAAGAGAACTCCTCTGAAAGTGTGGTACAACGGTGATCAATTCAACTGCTGAGAACTTGTGAGCTGTTGTGCAACAAGGTAGCGTAGTTTTAAAGCTCCTACAGAAAACATGTTGGAGCACCAAGGTAAGTCCATTGTCGGTGTCCCCCCCCCACATTCTCTAACCAAAGGTTTTTCTGAATACTGAGGTTTTCCTATACTAAGTGGTGCTTTTTCATTTTCACAGTAAATTACAGCTGAGAGATTGACTGGAAAACATAGCACTTATTAATGAGAATGACTAATTAGTTCTGATTTATGGCTCCTTCATCTCCCTAAGAATTAGTATTACAATTCTAATTTTCTCTCCTTGCTCTTATGTATACATAATGTAGACAGGATAATTTAGGTCAGACTGTGGCTTCAAAGGAGGCAATTTATCACTTTTATCAAAAAAGGCAGCAAATAGACAAAAAAAGGGGGGAATATTTAAGTTTATTTTGGAATTCTAGGAAAGTTTTCAGTAGAGTGAAGAACTGTCTGCAATAATGTCAGTTGCCACCTCCCCTTGAGCATTTGCAGTAAGATTTTAAGCCCAGATTGAAGACGATGTGGATTATTACCATTCAAAACATGGGTTTTGATTTCTTGGTACGTTGAAGAAGAAATAAAAACAAAACAGGGGTTTACAAGTGAAAAAATATGAGAACAGCTTGCTTATTGGGGTAACATTTTTGGCAGCTCTTAGGTGACCCATACAAAGACAGGCTGAGAAAGTTGGGGCTGTTCAGCATGGGGAAGAGAAGGCTGTGTGGAGACCTCATAGCAGCCTTCCAGTATCTGAAGGGGGCCTAGAGGGATGCTAGGGAGGGACTCTTCATTAGGGACTGTAGTGACAGGACAAGGGGGAACGGGTTCAAACTTAAACAGGGGAGGTTTAGATTGGATCTAAGGAAGAAATTCTTTGCTGTTAGGGTGGTGAGGCACTGGAATGGGTTGGCCAGGGAGGTTGTGAGTGCTCCATCCCTGGCAGTGTTCAAGGCCAGGTTGGATGAAGGCTTGGGTGCCATGGTTTAGTGTGAGGTGTCCCTGCTTATGGCAGGGGGGTTGGAACTGGATGATCTTAAGGTCCCTTCCAACCCTGACTATTCTATGATTCTATGACTGCACTGAAGTGTGACACTTCTATTTTAAACCAACGGAGGGCAATAAAGCAGGATTTTTTAAGGCGTATAGGCACTGAAATCCACTGGACTTTGGCATCGACACACTCTGTAGACTGTTGCCCTAAGGAGTGAAAGTGCTGTTGATTTTCAGGGAGTCAGCCACTTAAATGCTTGTGAAAATTTTACCCTCAGGTTAAAATCCTGAACCTCCTCCTC
>NDXB01000970.1:2928-15787 GCA_002631895.1 Agapornis roseicollis
AAAGAATGCACATGGTTTGAAATAAGAACAGCCCAGTAACTAAGGTATAACACAAACCACTACTGCTACTACCAATAATAATAACGATAAGAAAATAACAAGGGAAGAGGGTATGATACCACCCGATGAAAACGAGCCTGACCGGGAAGTGTGAGTGTCCTTCCAGGTAACTCCCCATTACCTCCCTGGGCATTGATGTGCTGTGGTATGGAATACCTCTTTGGTCAGTTTGGGTCAGGTGTCCTGCCCCTGCTTCCCCCAGACCTCCCCTCTTCCCTGGCAGAGCATGAGACTCAGAAAGTCCTTGATCAGAATAAACATTACTTAGTGACAACTAAAAACATTGGTGTTATCAGCTATGTTCCCAGGGAGAGTCAAAACAAAAACTGCATCAGCTACTAAGGAGAAAAATTGACTGCTACTGCTAAACCCAGGACACCATAGATACAACAACTCATAAACATATAAATACAGTTGAAATACCTGAGAAATATCAGAGTTATACAACTTATAAGATCATCAGTACAACTACAGTGAATAGGAAAACACCACAGGATATAAGTTGATGCACACAGGAAATCAGTAATTTACAAAGGAAATTAAACAATATTATTTTTACTTTATGTGTTGGATGCAGGCATATCATTTAATGAAAAAGATACAAAAGCAGAGTGAGAGAGGTGTCCTGGGTTCAGCAGTAGCAGTCATTTTTTCCCCTTTCCTAGTAGCTGGTTCAGTCCTGTGTTTTTGACTTTTGGCCTGGGAGCAGCGCTGATAACACTGATGTTTTTAGTTACTGCTCAAATGTTCAGTCTGACCAAGAACTTTCTGAGTCTCATACTCTTCCAGGGAAGAGGGGAAGCTGGGAGGAAGCAGAGACAGGACACCTGACCCAAACTAGCCAAAGAGGTATTCCACAACACAGCATGTCATGCCAGTATATAAACTGGGGGCAGTTACCCAGAAGAGCTATTTCACTGCTGGGTGGGGTGAGGTATCGGTCTCTTCCCTTGTTGTTTATCATTATTATTTTTAGTGGTAGCAGTAGTGATTTGTGTTATACCTTAGTTACTAAACTCTTCTTAACCCGTGGAAGTTACATTCTTTTTGCTTCTCCTTCCCATCCCTCCAGGAGTGGGGGGAAGAAAGGGCAGGGGGGGAATAGACTGCATGGTTCTGATTTATGGCCTGGGCTTAAACCACAACAGGGAGGGAAGGAATCAGTTTAGATTTCCTCAACACCAATGTTTTTGACTTTCTAAAACCAGTTTCTGCAATTTGTGAATACTAGGTCTTTTCACTAAATTACAATCATGCATTTAAGGAAGAAATTCTTTACTGTTAGGGTGGTGAGCCATTGGAATGGGTTGCCCAGGGAGGTAGTGAATCCTCCATCCCTGGCGGTATTCAAGGCCAGGTTAGACAAAGCCTTGGGTGGCATGGTTTAGTGTGAGGTGTCCCTGCTTATGGCAGGGGGGTTAGAACTAGATGATCTTAAGGTTCTTTCCAACCCTAACTATTCTATGATTCTATGATTTGTCAGTGATAAACAGGAAACACAAATCCTATAAACTGCAATGAAGAAACACAAATCCTATAAACTGCAATGAAGAAACTTCAGTAACTACTTCAGACAAGTATTTGTTTCATAAGATTGATTTATTTAGAAAGCCTTGAAAATTTCTTTTTTGTTTTTCCTATTATTTATATCTGTAGTAAAGTGACATCTCTGTGGTTAGTATTTGTGTTTTTAAGTAACACTTCAAAACATTGAATTTAGATTATTACCAGTTGGAGGAAACAAAAACCAAAAACATTTTTGAATACTCCATAAAGTAAAATGAAAACTCAGAAAGTAGATATTTTATTTTTATTTGCAGTAAAAGGTTAAAAAATGAAAAGTCAATTTAGACATTAAATTTTAAATAACTTCAATTTACAAAAATACTTAAATTTATTTTTAAAAGTGGATAATACAGCATTTTGGCATTATCAAAACCACTTCCTTGCCCTTCTTATGAGAAGGATTTCCAGCAAAATTTTTCTGTACTTGCAAATTCTAAATTTTGTGAATTCTGAGGCTCAGAGCTTTTCTGTATTTTCTATGTTTTCTATCTTTTAATGATATATGATTCATATAAATAATTCAGTTTAAGTGTCTTCATGTAAAAGTCTATGAAAGTCCTGGTCTAAACTAACGTCAAACCTTTCCGACAAAGCAAGCAAGAGGTAGCGGGAATATCGGCACTGATAGATTTAGCTCAAATGAATTTTCAGTCCCTTAAAAAAATTAAAATTTGGAAGAAAGAAAGCTTTTTTTGAGGCTACGTTCTTGTACAATGTGGAAACATTCTGAAATGAGAAGGTTGCTGCATTAAGAAAAATTGTTATTTGCAGTTTGAGAAAAAGAAGAATCTATAAATCATGGGAGACAGCTTGTATGAGGCTTTGTTATTTATGTGGCCTTCTACAGAAGAAAGCTGTTCATCTGAAAATGAAATTTTGAAAGTGTAACAAGAAGAAATATGTATCAAAAATAATGAAAAGCATGACTGGACAGGTTTTTATTGAACATAACCTTTCTCCAGATGATACAACAATACAGTAACACAGATAATGCAAATTGAATACAGAGAAACTCCGCAAGTATAGTGAGACTCCATAATCAGAAATAATGGAATTAATATTTCCTGTATTCTCTGACAGAGGGTGTCTTTTGAACTTTACAACACAGCAAAAGACTTACCTATTCTCTCAAGTACTTGCATGAGGAAGTGGCTTATGTTTTTGCTGGGGAAGGATTGTTAGCTGCTTTTTTTCCCACTCATCTGGAAAAGAAGGCAAAAGTAATGTTTGACTTTAATTTCATACTTTTATATGTATCTACATATATGGTACATTATTTGAATGCAAAATAGAATAATATATGACAGAGCTCAGAACTCCCTTGGATATATATTTTTAAAGCTTATTTTGAGGCAAAATCTGATTCACTAATCAAATATGAATCCTGTTGCACTGGGATAGATACCTATTTTATTCCAGTAATCTAGAGCCAAATGTAGGACCACACATTCTTCTTTCACCTTATGTTAGAGGTGGAGTAAATTATGAGGCATCAGAGGCACACAGAGCTCCTCTGTACTGACACAGCAGAACTGAAATCTTAATCTCTGCTTTCTTTCAACAGAGCAATTTATCATAGGACTATCAGATAGAAGCTAGTCTAGATGTTCCAAAATCATTTCCATGTGAGCCTCACATTTCAGCCAGTGGGATTCCATTGATTCTCTGAAAGTCAGCTAAAAATCACCACAAGAAATTATGGATTTTATGTGCTTTGTAGATTACCTCCCAAAATTGCATTTGCATCTATCTAAATCAAACAGTCTTCTCTACTGGTGATAGTAAGATTGTTATCCCTCACTTCCACAGAAGCCAAAATAAAGATCTTAATTATAACTACAATTAATATGCTAACCATTTGTCAGGAAGACCTAATAACCTGATCATTAGACCGTCATTCTTTACCACCTCATTCCCTGCAGCTGTTGTAGCAGTTTGCCAGTAAAGCACGCAAACTGCTGCCAGAGGCCAGCTCTCTACAGAATTCACACTCAGAATTTACAGCCCGCCAGACTTTAGTACTTTTGATTTGGTTTTGCATCAGTGTAATAGATAATTCTCTATTTCCTTACACTTATACACTGACCTTCAGTGTTAGGATTTAGTGTGGCGTGTCCCTCCTTATAGCAGGGGGGTTGGAACTAGATGATCTTAAGGTCCTTTCCAACCCTAACTATTTTGTGATTCTGTGATTTAAAAACCTTTCATATCATCAAGAAACCCACTTTACATGGCTACATCTTACAGACCTAGAGCTAAAATGAAACCCAAACTTTGTCTGTGAATGCTTTGTCATATCTGAAATCCAAATAGCATTATAGATCATATTTCTTAAACCCAAATACTTTTTTTCTGATCTATTTTATCATTTATTCTATTGTGATAATGACTGTTTATGGTTTATGGCCAGAATAATTGTTGATCTATAGATCACTAAGGTGATATACAAAGCCTAACTGTAGATATTACAGAACTGACAAAATATATTCTGTAGTGTTAATAATCATTGAATGTAGATAATGTACACTTCAGTAACATCCAAAATATTAAGTAAATCAAAAGATATACCTTCAAAAATCAAAATAAAAATTAACACTATTTTATAATTATCACTTTTTTGCCATTAAAGGAAAAAAACCTAAAAAATTGCTAAAGACTAAAAAATGAAAAAAAAAGTCTACCAAGAAATATAATAGCAAAGCTGAAGACAAAATTAAATTAATCAGTTGGATATAAAATTCCAAACTGCTGGAAGCTGAGAAGGTTCCCAAGGAAGTCTTGCAGTATAAATTTCTCTGTTCTGATACTTTTGTTTCTATGCAGTCACGACTGGCTATTTTCAAAAACAAGGTACCAGGCTGAATGGATTGTGAATAGTTGGCTATTCTTTATATCTTTATATATCAGTCGCAAATATATTTATTTTCTAAAATGCATCCTTCCCTACTATTGTTTGTTATGCAATTTGGTACATTAAATAAAAGAAACAGCTTGATTTGAATCTACAGAGAATCATAAATAAGCAAGTTTTGTAATTAATTGACCCAGAGATTTAACCAGCATGTTTGACTAAAAAAAAAAAAAAAACAAACCCAAAGTTCTTTGTCAAACATGCAAATAGCAGGAAAAAAAATCCCAAACAAAAACCAACAAAAACCCCCAAAACAAACCAAAAATTTTCTTTCCTTTACCATTCCCACTTTTTAAAATAGTATGAATCATAGAATGGTTTTCAGGGTTTGCGTTAGAAAGGACCTTAAGATCATCCAGTTCCAACCCACTGCCATGGGCAGGGACACCTTCCATTAAGTCAGATTGCTCCAAGCCCTGTCCAGCCTGGTCTTCAACACTGCCAGGGATGGGTCAGCCACAGCTTCTCTGGGCAGTCTGTGCCAGTGCCTCACCACCCTTACAGGGGAGAACTTCCTTCTTATATTTAACCTGAACTTCCCCTGTTTAAACTCATTACCCCTTGTCCTATAGCTACGTTCCCTGATGAAGAGTCCCTCTTCAATACCCTTCAGACACTGGAAGGCTGCTCTGAAGTCTCCATGCAGCTTCTGTTCTCCAGGCTGAACAGCCCCGATTTTCTCAGCTTCCTGAGTTACAGAATAGTTTTTATTGTCAACTTCTGCTGTGCTCAATGGTCATATATCTCAGATGAGGACATCGCAAGAACAGACTCGACCTCCTTCCGTTCAGCAGTGGTGGTAAGTGATGATGGAGCCTCTGCAATATTCTTTCCCTGTACATTAAATCTTACATCTTTTCCAGATGTGATCATCCCAGTGCAAATGTTTCTGGTAGGCTTGCTACGCTTTACCACATATTCTGTAGCAATAATACTCCAAATTTATCTGCTGTGAACTTTTTACTGCTATTCAGGCATTGAATAATACAGGGGAGGTTATGGAAGAGGTGTTGAAATGTACAAATTCCTGGTAATCTCTGACTGATAGTGGTTATATGAATATACTATGGCACATTTGGACAGTTAAGTCCTGAATACTTCTGTAACTTAGCTGCAGTTTTGTTCCTCATTCCATAAGCAAAAATTTACCTACTGATCATATGGCATTCCATTTTGTTGTTGATGTTTTTCAAATGTCATTTAAAATTTACATAGATTACCTCACTGACTATTAGATACCACTAACTTTTTAGATTAGGTCAGAGTTTTAATTGGCAAAGTCAAAGGCACTTGAAATAAAAATCTCAGTTAGGCCTTCAGTGTTCAAGTAATATTTAGATACCATTGGAGAACAGGTCATTATCATCTATATATTAGGTAAAAGGGATCCTGAGTATCACATAATAGGAATGTAAAGAATTTCACCTGAGTAAAACAGCTAACTGCCTTCAATCTGTCATCTGTATGTGAAAGTACTGTGAGAACGCTTAAATAAAAAAATATATTCAATAACATGAAATGTCATCAACCACTGATGATAATGTTTTATAAATTGGTTTCCACTATTTACTTCAGCCTTACCATGCCCTCAGCCAAGTGCATGCACTAAGGGTCTGAACCGTCCTAGCTAGCTAGGCCATGGCAGTCAAACCTCAGGTGTAAAGGCTGGGGTCAGTTCCGCACATGCTGCCCTCACCTAAAAAATCCACTGCACAAACTGGCAGGGCTTACTGTCACTTGTCTGTATGGGCAGTTGATGTCATCTACCCGGACTTGTGCAAAGCATTGGACACTGTCCCACATGACATCCTTGCCTCTAAATTGGAGATACATCAATTTGTAGGTGGGGCACTCAGTGGATAAAGAACTGGCTGGATGGCTGCATGCAAAGAGTTGTGGTCAATGGCTGAGTGTCCGGCTGGAGGCCAGTGACGAGTGGTGTCCCTCAGGGATCGGGGTTGGGACCGGTCCTGTTTAACATCTTTGTCTCTGACATGGACAGTGGGATTGAGTGCGCCCTCAGCAAGTTTGCCGATGACACCAAGCTGTGTGGTTGGGTGGATACGCTGGAGAGGAGGAATGCCATCCAGAGGGACCATGACACGCTTGTGAGGTGGGCTGATGCCAACCTCATGAAGTTTAACCATGCCAAGTGCAAGGTCCTGCAGCTGGGTTGGAGCAATCTCAGGCACAGCTACAGGTTGGGCAGAGAGGAGATTGAGAGCAGCCATGCCGAGAACGACTTGGGGGTGGTGCTCAATGAGAACATGAACATGAGTCGACTGCTGTGTGTGCTTGCAGCCCAGAAAGCCAATCATATCCTGGGCTGCATCCAAAGGAGCGTGACCAGCAGGTCAAAGGAGGTGATCCTGCCCTTCTACTCTGGTCTCGTGAGACCTTACCTGGGGTATTGTGTGCAGTTCTGGTGTCCTCAACATCAAAAGGACATAGAGCTGTTGGAACAAGTCCAGAGGAGGGCCACAAGGATGATCAGGGGACTAGAGCATCTCCCATATGAAGACAGGCTGGGAAAGTTAGGGTGTTCAGCCTGGGGAAGAGAAGGCTGCGTGGAGACCTCCTAGCAGCTTTCCAGTATCTGAAGGGGGCNAGGACACCAGAAGTGCACACAATACTCCAGGTGAGGTCTCACGAGAGCAGAGTAGAGGGGCAGGGTCACCTCCTTTGACCTGCTGGTTGAGCTTCTTTCGATGCAGCCCAGGATATGGCTGGCTTTCTGGGCTGCAAGCGCACACTGTCGACTCATGTTCATTTTCTCATCTACCACCACCCCCAAGTCCTTCTCCGCAGGGCTGCTCTGAATCTCCTCTTTGCCCAACCTGTAACTCTGCCTTTTAATAAGTTTGCATATATAATGAAATTAGTGAGTATTGCTCTTCCCCATGGTGCAAAGTTATGCCTCATCTGAAAACTGCTGAGTGCTGTTACCTAGTGGTTTTTTGCCTCTAAGGGTCGTCTCATCTATTTCTATTCATTTACACAGTGAGATAAGTAGCTGCAGTGATAGTGAGTGCCAAGGAAGAAAGGGTGTTGGCTCCAGCCACAAAAGGTGTGAAAGGGACCCTTTTGTGGGTCTAGGAATAGGATATTCACATTCAGCACCACTGGCAGAAAGATGTTGCAGTGACGAACTACAGAAAGCTTTTCTGTATAATTATACGCACTAGTGCAAATTACAGTCACATAAAAGTACACACTTTTATTGTTATCTAAGACAAAATAGTCATGAATTAAAGGAGATTACTAAACCACATACATATTCAAAGATGACTCCATCGCAGGGAATGCAGCACTGGAACAGAGCACCATGCACACACAATTATGAGATGTGACAGGCTAGGGGCCAGGGTGTTTTGGTTTTAGTTTGGTTTGGATTGTTGAGTATTTGGGTATTTTTATTTTAGCAACGACTGTAGAAATTGCAAGAGAGAAGTGGTATCCTTTAAAGACTTTGGGGAAGATTAGAGGGAAAGAACAATAGCTCACGGAGAACAGAAGAACTGTTTTGTCTGATGTTCTGCCAAGCTTGTGTTAAATAACAAAACAAAGACTTAAAAGAATTCGTTAATATGGCAACAAGTCTCTCCTGGACCGATGAAAGATAAGGCTATGTAAAGCATTGCTAATTTATTTGAGCACCAGTTTCTGCTACTCGAGTTAAAGCTATAGCTCTTGGCTGCGGAAACCTTCTCATATGTCAGGGTTTCCTTCTCCAGCACCAGTGAGCCTGCAGTAGCCCTTGATGTGCTGTAAGCTCATCTGAGCAATCTCCAAATCTTTTCAGAGGACTAACTCTTTCTAAAGTCACAAATGATTATCTGGCACAGCTCCAGCCTCCCAGATAATAAATGACTACCTAACTATAGAAATCAAGGTATACCTTCTTATGGTCACATGTTTTTTCAGAAGAGCTCCTAACTTGTTCTGATTCCACTAAAACAAAGCAAGCAATAAAAAGCATTCTTCTACTGAAAGTTTCCTTTGTCCTGTAAGCTATCCACCCATACCTACTCTCCTGGATTCAGGTATTTATGTTATCTTATGGCACCATTTCTTACTTCAGTAGATAAGCACAGGCTCTAGCCCAGAGGATTTATCCTTTTATAGCCTAGGTACAATGAAGTGAGATGGCAAAGAATAACTGGGGAACATGACAGTGAAGCTATGTAGTTATGAAATGGTGCAAGACTGGTAAAAAAAATTGTAGAAGGATGCTGCTTTACACAACATATTGTGATATTCTAGATTGAAATGGTATGATACTCTAGATTGAAATGGTGTACATAGACAGCTCAGGTATGTCATGGATCAGAAAGGGGCAAGTTATATTACTTATCTGGATTAGGATGATTTTACTTTATGGATCAAAACAAAGGCAAAATCCTTGCTCAAGCACAGCTATGCAACTAAATCAGTGTCATGCAAAGCTGTACCCTAAGTTTCCATGAGCTGTCAAGAAAACGAATTAAATTTAACTTTGGAGCAGTGCCTAGGGAAGAATTTCTATATCCAACTGCTTTTCATGATCTCCAACATATGGTTACTGAAAATCAGATTGTTTTGCTCCCTTCCTTTAACAGAGCTTTCTGAAGACATTGTTTTCCTCTCTTCTAGAGCAGAACTTTCAATGCAAAAAAGACATGAAATAAGAATCTCATGGCTACAAAGGGTTACATGCTCAAAGCAGCAACTCCCTCCTCTCCTATGAGCATCCCAGGACAGCTTGTATTTTTCTCAATCGCCAGTGTACATATGCAGCTCAAATCACGGCTGTGAGGAACTTGGCAGTATTTACCTTCACAGGCTTGCCACTCCCAGAAATTTGTTGCTTTCTGACCTGCATTACAACACAAAAGCGCCAGCCAGAAATGCCCAGTTTTGTTTGACTTGAGTGTCACAAAGATGTGAAGATGCACAAACTTGCATGGTTAAAGTGGAAACTGAACGAGTCAATTTCTCAGAGGCTGACTGAGGCCCAGATCCTGCCAAATCATTTTGGAGAAATGGGGAGTTTCTTTTCCTAGGCCAAGTTTCAGGTTAGGATTGGAGACCAAGCTGATGTTTGTATTCATTCCCCTGTATCCAGTTCCTGTTGAGTGCAAGAAGACGCCACCCAATACTAATACATTTAAGTAAATTTATCAGAATTTGGGTCTTTGGTGTTTATAGCTTACAAAATAAAGCTACAAATTGAAAAATATTATTTTCTCTTTTTATTTTTAACCAGATTTCATTTTCTACTGTCTAAGGACAAAGACAATTACAGGATTTGGAATTTAACACTGATAAACTTTCAGTGCTGCTGTGTGACCTTCAAGACTCCAATGACCTTAGAAATAAAATAAATAAATAAATGAATAAAATAAAATTGCAGTCAACATTTTACAAAAACACTGCTAACATGGCTCACTAATGGCTCTTAAAACTTTCCAAAAAGCAGAGATGCTGGCAAAACATTAAAAAATAACCAATCTGGCCCCAAAATATAAATAAAGTACTCGATTTAGACTAAAACAATGCAGAGATTTCATACTCTGTTATCAGCACAAAAACCACCAGGTAATTGAAATATGGACAAGGAAGGGAATGTGACAGGACAAAAAGAAGCTCCTATCCTAAACTGTACCTCTATGAAAAGAGAGAAAGTGCTTTAAGGCAGAAGAGCGTGTATGTGAATTCTGGCTACATCTACAGCTGTGTGCTGCAGCATCCAGACACTTGGGGATCTGCCATCACAAATAAAATGAGTAGTTTGCCAGTAACATGCCAAACATTAGTGGTGTCTACTATAACTATAGGTTTTGCTCACAATAGCATTGCCAAATGACAGCAGAGCTTTTATTCCCCTGCTTACTTTCCTTTCTCACTGTGGAACAACTGCCTGCCTAGCTATTGAATATTCTATACGGATAAACATGTTTGTTACATGCATACAGAAAGCCCACAAGGTTTCAGTCAATAATATTCAACTCCAGGACTTTTGGTCACATGGTAATTTATCAAAACTGTTACTGTGTAAAACGTAGAAAGAAAATGCTATGGCTTCTCACAACGTAATACTAACCAATCCAAACTGTAGATTTCCACAGAAATACTCAAAGCATATTAAAAAGGAAGTTTCAAATCTAGCAATTGTTCTAGTTCACTGGCTTGCTTTGATTCAAGCCATGAACTCCTAGTTTAAGTATTTGAGTATATTTGAGTATAGTTTAAGTATGTGGTCCACTTGTACTGGACCAGCTAAAAATACTCAAAGGCGATGAAAGGTAAAAATAGCAGGAGTTACTGTTAGCTTAAGGAGGACAAAATACTGCCCTGTACCTGCCTCTGTTTATATTCAAGTTCAGGTGAAAGCAGATGAAGTTTCCCATTAAGACAAACAAAGCACAAAAAGACAGGTCCCTTCTTCAGTCAGCTAAATCATGTTGAGCCTGTTAGAAACCCTGCTGGTGTAAAAGCACAATAGGGGCAAACTGTCTTTTAGGGGCAGAAGAGCAGATCAGCATTCATGAGCAGTGTATTCAGTTACAAGCTGTACAGACTCCTGAAAGTCACTATCAAAGGAAATGAAAGGCCAGTTCAGCCAACAGACAAGGGTCATTAGTCCACATCTAATTTGAAAGAACTACGCACAACAAAAGATTAGCATCTTGCCTTTGTCAGAATTAATAGAGTTGGAATTAAAATCTTTGCTGTAAAGCAGCATAAGACAATCCAAGTAACTATTCTTTCCAACTATGCTGCTCAGTCTAGTCAGTTGTCAAAAAACATAAAAACGAAATCAAGACAGAAATCCTACTCAGAAACTGACTTGGCCTCTCCTGAAGAGTCATCAGGGCCAATGGCACCGACCAGTCACTCTACAGGTAAGGATGGAAGTGATGCCAGAACTTATTATTCTTCTGCAGAAACTTGCACAGCAGTCCATTGAAGCAATGGCGATCATATGAAGATATCAGACAACTTGGCCTCCTACTTATGGAGGGAAGTAAATCAATACCTCATGACTTCTACTTCCAGAAAACAGCACCAAAAGGTATCTGTCATCACTTGGCTTATCACATTCCAAGAGGGACAGACAAGGACTTTCTGGCAGCCTGGGGAGCAGGTTGCAGTAAGCCAGCCACATCACCTTCCATTTGTCTGTAGAGTGCTTATTGCTCTCCAGCTGGACTGGAGTTGACACCTCAGCAAGCTGAGAAGCAATTTTAGTTCCTTCCAGAAGAAAAGCCCTACTCTTCCTTCTGATACACTTTCAGAAAACCTTTCCTTTCTCATTTCACTATCTCAAGGGCAGTTTTGTAAATATCTACCTCAAATTCCTTTTGCAGATGGTTTTCCAACTACTTCCTAGAATGGGTCCAACTTTTCTGTTTACAAGTTTATAGTGTTTGAAAATAAATTTCAGCATGAACTTTCTCCCTGTCTTGGCTACTTTGTTTCCCTCAGCTGGAGTGTGCTACCAATTACCTAAAACCCCTCTAGCTCTACTGCATTTGGCAGAAATATTCAGGTAAGGCAGCATGCAAAGATTAGGGCATCCAAAAACCACTCCTTTTCTCCAAAATCTATGAAGAGCGTCATTACCTAAATTGATATATGGGGAAAGAAAGAAGAAACACTGGAAAAACTATTCTGAAAGATTTCACCTTTAAAAAAGCTAACAAATTTTTAGCGCAGTGGGCATTTCAAACAACATTACTCTATTTCAAGGCATAACACTGATCAGCTGTAGCTCCTATAAAACCTTGCTGCCAAAAAATCTGTAGGTACTGTTTAAATAGCCAAACACTTTCTCTCTTTGCACTGGCAGGAACTGTTTGTGATAGCTGAACAAAATGTGTGGTAAAATTGTTATATATGATAGGTGAAGTTATTTATGGTCTTAATAAAGTGCTTCTAATTAAGTATTATCAACACCATCATTGCGTATAATGGGGCATATACATTTTCCAGGTTTTTCTCTAGAAAGCTAAATTTCTTTATAATGCCATTATAACATTGGCTCCATTTAAGTAGCATTTCTGAGCCTTGAGGATATGTTGCTTACTTGCCTATCATCAGCATGAGTATTGTCTATTTTTCTGTTGCAGACATCAACAAGGGAAAAACACTAACATGTTTCTAGCTTACTCAGCAATGCAAGATGTCCGGGTTCAGCAGTTGCAGTCAGTTTTTCTTCTCTTTAGTAGCTGTGTTTTGACTTAACCCGGGAACAAGGCTGATAAGGCCGATGGTTTTGGTTGTTGCTGAGCGATGTTTGTCCTGACCAAGGACTTTGTGAGCCTCATGCTCTGCTGGGGG
>NDXB01000970.1:22668-54460 GCA_002631895.1 Agapornis roseicollis
AAAAAAAAAAAAAAAAAAACAAAAAAAAACACAAAACCCAAAACCAAACAAACAAACAAAAAACCCAAACAAAACCAAAAACCAAAACCACAAAAACCAAAACATCAGAGCTGGAGTTAATAAGAATACCAGGAAGGGAAAAAGCAAACTCGGAAGACTGACACTGGCACAACCCTCACTGATAAAAAGAAAGGAGCAGGAAGCAGGTAGCTCATACAATATGGCTTAAGCCATACGTATGCAAAGACTTAAAGATCTATAAGCAGAAAATGAGCACTTGCTATCAAGAAGGTACATCGCAGAAACAGATCAGCAGCATTTATAAAAAGGCCTGGTCATAGCAGGTACTCTGCTTTTTATGATTTAAATGGTTGTGCCGATGGAAGATGTGTGGGTTTGAAAAATTGGACTGGTTGAACTACAGGAAACCACTGCACAGTTCCTGCTTTGCTGCAGGTGTGGCATCAAGACCAGAAACTATATTTTTCTAATGCCAAGCTACATTCATAGAATCATAGAATAGTTAGGGTTGGAAAAGACCTTAAGGTCATCTAGTTCCAACCACCCTGCCATAAGCAGGGACACCTCACACTAAACCATGCCACCCAAGGCTTCATCCAACCTGGCCTTGAACACTGCCAGGGATGGAACATTCACAATCTCCCTGGGCAACCCATTCCAGCATCTCACCACCCTAACAGGAAAGAATTTCTTCCTTATATCCTATCTAAACCTCTCCTGTGAAATGTAGGGATATTAGAAACTGTGAAAGGCAAAGTTACTTATGCAAGCTGGTAACACTTCAGTCTCTCCATGTCCAGTCCAGACCATTCCAGGTCAAATCATGACCATTTGCAAAAAATGCCAGTGGCATTAGCTATAGTTATTGGAAGCAATTAAAACTCCTTTTTATGAGGACTCACATGGGAAAGAGAAGGGATAACGGGTACAAGTTACTCCCAGGGAGATTCCACTTGAATTATAGAGGAAAATTTTTTGCAATGAGAACAATCAGCCATTAGAATTATCTCTCCAGCATACTGGTGGATTTCCCAGCAATTTTAAGATTCAGCTGAGCCATCTCAGCTAAACTGTGGTTTTGCCAAAAGAGATTGGATGAGATGATCCTTGAGGTCCCTTCTAACCTGATATTCTGTGAAACTTTATATGATCAACTTCTCTTAAAGCAGGTAGCATCCAGCAAAGTAAACCTGAAATTTACTCAACAAATACAGTTTTAATACATATATTCTAACTCTAACACTAAAAGAAAACTGTAGCAGCATGTTTCTGTAACAGAGATAGCCATTTAATATGAAGCAAGTGTTGACAGGAGCTCATTAGATACTTACATCTAATTAACTACACACACTAGTCAACACTTTGCTCAAGAGCTCAATATTAATCAGAGCCACTGGCTAATAAGGGTCTATACGCATACATAGCCACATTTATATAAACATATGGTGTTAAACATGATACTGTCAGTCTCCTTTAAGAGATTTTAAGTTTGCTGGTTCAGTCTGCATTTCTTGCAGATGTTTTTAATAAGTGTTTTTCTGATTTTGTTTTGGGCTTTGTTTGTTTGTTTGTTTTGTTGGGGGGGGGTAGGGTGAGATTTTTTAATTAGGGGTGGTTATTTGCTTTATTTTTTTTAAGACTTCATTTCACCAAGATAATGTTGAGAAACACTGTCCTCTGTGAAATCTGCATGACTGACTAAGCAGAAAAAGACTGATCTCCCATCTTTTCTACGGGAAAAAGACAGCAACACCTAAATCACAAACTGCCTGTTGTTCAACCTGAATGATGATTTTCTAATACAATCTTCATTCAGCAACACACAATTCTTGCAATGCTATATCACATCAGCTCATAAAGCATCCTTGCTTCCCTTGAGGATAAATGTAACATGTACCTGGTTGGCAAAAGGTAGTTAAAGGAGATTCCTACAGGATTTCCATTTCAGGTAACTGAATTTCAAATATTAAACTACACTGCCTTTACTTTCCACAATGAAAGCAGCTAGAAAGTTTTGATAACCCACAAAGCATTTCCTGAAGGCCTCAAGCACTGCAGCTTTATTGATTATGAGATATTGGTTAGATTTGAAATATTAATGAGCACTGCAGTTTGACAGAGTGACAAAGTGAGTGACAGTGTATCCCAAGAGGCACGGCAGCAGTTGCTCTGCTTTGGCAACCTAGTGCCCATTTGCTGTAAGGACATGAACACAGAACAAAGTAATTTTTCCTCTAAGGTTTCTGCATTTTTCTCCCCACTCCAGTTTAACCCAGGAACCATCCTATTCCCCAACAGCTGAATAAAATCAAATTGCTATTCTTTAGTATGTAATAAGTCAACAGCAGTGTTAAGAACAACCATAAAACCACTGTCTCCTTCCCTAGGGCCTTTCTCTCCCATGAGCCTCAGAATTTCTTGAACAGTCAGAAATAAATTTTTAAAGCTTTTAAGGTTTTAAAAATATTGCCCAAATTACTTTATTCTCATGAAGGTTTAGAGGCAGGATGAGGGAAGCATCTAAGAACATGCAACTTGGTTGAGACACTCCAATTCGTAGGTCATGAAGCTCTCGCTCTCCTCCTTATGCATTCAAAGGTGCTAATACTGAGTTCCAGCCTGTGTGCTTCAAGTGCAACCCTACTGAGTAAGTACCCAGACAGCACAAAAGGAACACAAACATTTTCAACCTGACCATACAATCCTTAATTAAAAATTGCCTGGGAATCAGTGGTATCTACACTGGCTATTTGGGTTGAGATCCCCATGTCCGGTACTTCCAAATCCATTTCCACAGAAATATGTATCAATCAGCATGCAAAACTTTGACAATCAAGTTGTACACAACCAGAAGAAGGAAAGTTACTAGTCCATACTGATCTAATCCTCTAGTTGCACAAAGGACAGCAGAGGCAGAGCAAATGGGAATATACCTGAAGTTGCTGCTGTCTCTAAAGGTGGCTGGAAATCTGCCAGCCAAGAGGCTTGAAGTGTCTGTCCTGGTTATCTTGCTGAAGATCTTACTAGGAATAAACCATGAATATTAACTGGCTTCAGCAATTGCCATCCATAAAGAAGGCCAGATTTCTAACATGGTCCTGTGCCAAAGCATCTTTGATAAAAGTGGCATGTTGAGGGAGGACTTTACGTGGAGTTGCTTGTTTGGGGTTTTGGTTTGAATTTTGGTTTTTAGGTTATGGGTTGCTGGGGTTTTTTTGGGCAGGGGAGGGGGTAGTTTTAGTGTGGGGGGGGGGCATTTTTCATGTGTGTTTATTGTTTTGTTTTTAGTTTGGTTTACTTTTGTGCATGCAGGTTGGTTTGGTGGCTTTTTCTTTTTTTGGAGGAGTGGGAAGGCAGTAGCAAGGGTGCACTTTTAAATATAGAGATGATTCTGGAGTAGGGGTATGGCTTTATTATATGTGAACAATAGATTTTGCACCTATGAGAAAATATACATCTAATACTCTAAGTTTTGCTTTATTCCTTTTCTAGTAGGATTCAATTCCTGACTACCTCCAGCTGGCCAAAAGAAGACAGGCAGATCACTTAATGTGACTACCAGAAAACTCAGTGGAGCATGTTTGGTTTGGGTTTTTTTCTCCTTTATAAATGGTTTGAGATCCATTGAATCACAGGTATCTGGTTACCCTATTCCATATCAAAGCACAGACAAAAAAATGTCTTTTTTAATGTGTATATATGTGAGGCATTGGCAAGAGGGAGATGCCCCTTTTGGCCTCAGTGCCCTGGCCACTGCCTGATAAAAAACATACAAAAGAAACAATGCAACAACAAACAATTCTCACATTCCAAGCATTAACATCACATATGCTGAGCAGCAGACTCAATTATAGTTTTTAAATGCATTACAGATGTAGCTCAAACCAAATGGGTGCAAGATGTACAGTCAGATATGAGTTTACAGATGACTGTTAGGAAATAGCTGGCAGAAGGCAGGCAATGCTTGCATTTTGCCAGCCCAAATCTTGAACCCTTTTCTGCACTGCCCCTCCTCCTCTCTCTTTAGGAGTTTTAGCAGCTGTGTCTTAATCTCTTCAAATTACTTTTCTAATTGAGTGTTTCCATGGAAACAGATGAAAAGACAAAGTACCTCTTCATTAATGAATTATATAATCAAGAGGTGCACCATGAGAAAACAAAAAGGATGAAGAATTATAATAGAATGGGAAAAGTTCTTACGAACAATGAGAAACTGTACAACCTTTAACAGTTAACAATTAACAGCACTGGTCAAACCAAGACCATACTGGCACTGCCAGGTTACAACATAAACAGACATAATACTGGAGGAACGGCCTTTGACCGAAGCAGCAAGTGTTGTGCTGTTTTTCACAGAAACCCCTGCAGGCCCCAGGTACCTGCACCAGTGGCCTGGTACAGTCCATGTCTGATCATATTCTTTATAATACAGGACAAGATTCTCTTACAACTTCTCTCTCTGCAACCATTTACTTTGACAGCCACTGCATTTAGCACCATCTCAGAATGGAGACTTCCTGGCACAGTACAGCTTTCAAAGTGAAGAAGCAGAGAATGCCAGTGCACTCAGACTGTACACCAGTATTTGCTTTGTATAGCTGAGTTTTGCAAATCGTCAGGAAAGCTTACTACATTCAACCTCCAACTGGAGCTCTTTGTGTACCTCTAGCAATGGCCACTGGGAAGCTGCAGTCAAAACACCTGGGGAAATTCATTTATTACTATTCAAACCAAAAGATGATAATAATAAAACCAAATCTTAAAAACACCTTCCCCTTGCCTCTCCCTTCTTTACAGGCTTAACTTCTGATTTTTATCACATCCTTCCCTCCTGTGGCCGAGGGCATCTAGGAGTGGGTGTTGTGGTCAGTTCATCACATGCTGTCTCTGATGCTCCTTCCTCCTCTCTTCCCCTTCTCCAGTGTGAGGCTTCTCCCACGGGAGACAGCCCTCCACCAACTTCTCCAATGTGAGTCCATCCCATAGGCTGCAGTTCTTCATGAACTGCTCCAGCATGGGTCCATTCTATAGGATTCAGGCCCTCAGAAACAGACTTCTCCAGCGTGGGCTCCTCTGCCCTTGGGGCCACAGGTCGTGCTGCAAGCCTGCTCCAGCGCGGGCTTCCCACAGGGTCACAGCCTCCTTCAGGCATCCCCCTGCTACAGCATGAGGTCCTCCACAGGCGGCAGGTGGAGATCTGCTCCACCATGGAGCTCCATGTGAGCTGCAGAGGCACAGACTGCCTCAGTAAGGGCTGCACTGTGGGCTGCAGGGGAATCTCTACTCTGGTGCCTGGACCACCTTCCGTCCTTCTGCACTGACCTTGGTGTCTGCAGAGCTGTTGCTCTCACAGATTCTCACTCCTTCTGGCTGCTGTTGCACGGGTTTATTTTCTTAACTGTGTTATCCCAGAGGTGCTACCACTGTCACCAATGGGCTTGGCCTTGGTCAGCACTGCATCTGTCTTGTTGCTGGCTGGCATTAGCTCTATCAGACATGGAGGAAGCTTCTGGCAGCTTCTCATAAAAGCCACCTCTGTAGCCCCATTGCTACCAAAACCTCGCCACACAAACCCAGTACAAGGAATTACCACTTCACAGAAGTTAAGACTCCGTTTAGGTATGTCCACTCATTGATACTGGAAAAAAAGTAATCTGTTAGGAAAAAGACTATGTCCCTACAGTGACAGATCACTGGGCCTTAGCACCCAGCCCACCGCTTTAGCCCATGATGAATGAGGAAATCAGCAACAGAATTTCCATCACTTCAGATCCTGAGTCTATTGTGAATCAATTAAAAGGCACTGCCTACAAGTGAAGAAATGTCACTGCAGTGTTGGCTAAAAAGAAAGTGTATTCAAGACTTAATTAAATTCAATTACAAAATTCCCTTACCATATAACCCATAGCAGGAAGAGGGACCACATGGGAAAAATTTTCATTCAGAAACATAAAGCAAAATTAAAAAACAGAGAGGGGGTGGGAGGGAGAAAGGGAAAGAACTTATTGCTTCATTATTCAAGATGTCTATTTTGCTGAAGTTTTTAGGGTGAGGCTAGGAGTGTTCAACAGATTTGCCAACCCGAGCTTACTGCAAAACCGGAGTTGCAACAGCAGCATCAGGCCTCTAACAACAGGCCTTGAGCATTTTCAAGCCCTTGTCACAGAACCTGGTAATCATTTTTATTTGGTTTTTCAACATTATTCGTTTTTTAAAATTATATTTTTTAAATTTGTCTTCATTCTTCTCTGCTTTCAGTGACATTGAAGACATTAACAGTTGCCAAAAATTTCTGCCCAACTCTAAAATGGAGTTCTCATTGATAAACACTTGTCTCCTATCACTTAGTTAGCTAACTTCCCCACATACTGTGAAGTGTTGCTGGAAATCCAGGGAGCTGCCAGCAGCAGCTACTACCCAGGCTCTGCTCTCAGTTTTATCAAGGCAACAGAATCCTTTAACTGCACTTGAGTAAAAAATCAGAACTTCATACATTTCTGAGTGTGAATAAAGAAAAATTTTATTACTTGGAAGCTAGTAGTCATGGTAAAGATTAATATCATCTACACCTTACCCTTTTAAAAAAGAACATATTAGTTTCTAGCAATCAATGAGATAACGATGGAATTTATTAAACCCTTGACATTAAGAAATAGTGCTTAGGACAAATCAGGGATTTTTAACCCTGAAAAATAAACCTGAAAAATGCTAGAAGTTTTTATGCTATTGTAGCAGTGAGTAGAGTGAAACAATGAAGTATTTTTGTTCAAGATCATCTGTCAGGTTGGTTTTTGGTTGAAAATCTTGTTAGAAAGCTACCCTGAAGACTGCTGTACTTATCAGTTTACTGATTTTTAAACAATATAGTGGTTAACCTAATCTGATCTCACTGTTGCCAGGGCCTAAAAGCTTAAATCAAGGTCAAGGCAGGCAACAATAGGTCATGAAGGAAATAAAACATTAAATAAGGTGGCTGGCTGCCAACTTTCACCTTGGCACTATTCTTCATCCCATCCTACTGCACCTTTCCCAAATAATTCTCTTTAAGAGGACAGTGAAATGTGACACAATCAGAATTGATAAACCACCCCAGAATTACAGTGCTGTCAGGACAAGTTTTCCTGTAAACTAACTGATACCTCCTCCCACCCAACAAAGTTTCTCCACTACATTCAGAAATACAGCAACACAAGTATTTGGTAGTTTTAATGTGAACCTCCTACTTAAATGAACACCAGCTTATCTCTCTGAAGTGACAGGTGTCATCTTTTTCTGCCTAAGAAGTGCAAGAGACCCTAACAATTGTCCTGGCTGCAGAAAGCAGTATCTTCTAGGTGCATCAGGCTAGCAGAAATTTTATGTGAAAAGTATATTGCAAACACTTCCACTAACTTGGCACTGCATCCCTTACACCCAGCTTGTGTTTTGGTTCTGCTGCCTGGGAGCACAGGGAAGAAATAATAAATTAACCCCCTCAAACCCCTTAGGGCACATATGAGCCCCAAACTATGCATAAACAAAGGTGTAAGAACATTGTAATCTGTGGCATCAGCTCCTCCACCACTCTTGATTTGGGAGAGGCTTACTCAGATGGCCTTTTGAAGAAGAAATGCAGAAAGTCATTTGGGAAACAAAAACAGTTTAAATGAACTTCTACAGAGGTCCACATGCTCACCTCTCATATTAGGAAAAGGATTTACCAAATTTCAAGACAGAGCTGACTTTCAATATTAGGAAAGGTTTCTTTTATTGGCTAGCTAAATACATTATGTGTGATCAGACAAGAGTTCATCTTTTATGACAGTGCTACAAAGAGCTCTTACTTTCATCAGTTTCTTGATCGCCTGTCCTTATTTCCCCAGTGTCCTGGGAACACAAGTTCTTAACATCTGGAGTTCTTGTCTTCATACTGCAAGCTATTTGCTAAGAAAAAAGCTGAAAACAAAACCCTAAATAAGACACCTAATTAGTCAATTCTGAAACCCATTATAATATTCCTTAAGTCTGAAATTTTTCCTGAACATTGTGGGAGAATATCAGTAGCAAAACCAAAGTGTCTCAAGGACAAATTTTCTGGTTCTCATTAACATGAGCAAAACCACCTGGAATTTCAATAGAATTAAGAAAAATATCTGTTTCCTTTAAACAGCTCTGAAAAAAATATATGATACTTGCAGAAGAATAGACCAATGTAGACTGATTCTTTTCCTGAAATTACTTTTAACAGCCTATAAGCTTGCTTCTGAGCAAGGTAACATGATTTCATGAAGCTTAGTGCAGGCTCACACAGATGAGAGAAATAACAGGAACTCCTACTGCTAAGCACACACATAAATTGAAGCATTCCAGGTCTCTCACTCAGGCAGTGGGCCAAAGTCATACCTAGATTTAAACTGGAATACATTACTGATTTACTACGAAGTCCACCGAGTTCACTGTCTTGAAAAATGAATGTTTGCATGCAAGTTTCAGATAATTTGAGCTATTTCTGATGCAGAAAACAGTTCCCATATAAACCAAGACCCGTCTATACATAAAAGGAGTAATTTTTGCTGCCACCATGCTGGACAGTTGCAATACGTCATTGCCATTTTCCATCGCAATCCTAGACAGAAAGCAGAAATATTCTTTGTGCATACTCTGCTACAATTGTTTTAAGAAAGAGAGAAAATGAAATTACCTACTTTAAAAAAAATGTTGTGGTTTACTCAGTAGCACACTGGAACAAAGGAGAGGAAATTGAAGAATTATATTCCTTCCAACACCAATCCAATACACTACCTCTCATACCTCTTATTCCCTCTATGTTCGTCTTCTGCTGTACCTGCTTAAAACACTGAGCTAGGAGGACAGTTTAACATTTTCAAGAATGGATATAATCACATACAATTGACCCTATTTACCTGCTTGCACGATCTGCAATTGTCCACTTTACGTTTGCTTTTGACATCTCTGCACATCCCCCCTCTTCTTTTGGGGAAAAAAAAAAGGGGGGTGGGGGTGGTGAGATGGGGGCGGAGCAAACAACAGGGAGGGCAAACGTTCAGTTTGCCCAGGTAGCTGCTAATAAAGCCGGCAATAAGCAGCTATTTGGATGATGATAGCTCTGGAGTAGGATTTGAGACTACAAGGTGCATCTTCAAAATCGTCTCAGACAAGTCCTTAGTTCATCTATTCCTTAATGCACAGTTAATATTCTTAAACTACTTGCAACAGCCAATATTTCATAAATAAGTTAATAGGGAAATTAAATCAATACATGCAGATTTTAAACTCTAAACTTTACAGTTCACTGAGGTTTGCTCTGATTCATCAAGTCTATCAAATCATGAGGGCTGATTTTATGCTGCTGTGAAGTTTGACAGGCCACACCTTTCTAAGTGCTAGAAATCATCTCTTCCAGCCCCTGTGCACTGAGATGCATTACATTTATACAACAGAATTAAAGATTTTTGAAAGAGTGCTGCAAATTACATTTGTTTCTAAAACGCATTGCTGGCATAATCTACCCATTCCAAGCCCTATACAACTGTCATTCAGAGCAGTGACATAATCCAGCCTGGCAAAAATCAGGACAAATCAAGCTTTCTGATAAGCCACAGTTATTGCTGAAACAATGTGCTTGAGGGGAACTGAATACCATCTTTTACCATCTCAAATTTCATTTCTGATTCCTACCATTGCATTTCTTTTAATACCAGCTGACACAATCATTCAACCATCTAAGCTTTAACTGAGCTTTTTTTAATCACATTGTGTTTGAGGTGGTATGAAAAAAAATGTCACTGCAATAGTCCCATAGGTGTATACTGCCTAGATGTACATGGACATACCAAACCAGAGTGACAGCAGCTTACACAAAACTGTTTCTGTCAGTATGACTGCACACATAGCCCCATTGAGATATGACTTCCTACCTACCACACACCTTACACTCCTCAAATTACTGTCTTGAACCACACACCTAAACAACCTTGAACACATGCAAGAAAAATATGCCTACAGTTCGCCTCTACATTTAGTATTTCCCCCAGGATCAAAGAAACCTTTGCCCCTGTAACTGTATAAAGATTGGCTCTCACAGTTTACCTCAAATCAGAAAAAACTTTCCTAGGTTTCAAGAGGATTTTTACAGGAGGTATTGTTCATATAGGTGAAATTGGCACTGAGTCTAAGCCTAAAAAGACTAAACCAGCAGCATCTCTAGAGCAAAAGTTGTGAGAACAGTTGCAGTTTCATTTCTGTCTAAAACTAAATATTAAACTTGAAGCTTGTACAAATAATTCATGGAAATGGGTGGAGGGATTTTCTATGAGGGCATTTTACAGAGAACAAGAGCAGCTTACTTGCTTAAAACAATTACATTTTAAAAGCTTGCAATTCTTTTCATATGTGCGTGTGCCATTCAACCCTCCAAACAACTTTGAACAACTCAGTCTGGTATCTTAGGCAACAAGTTGTTGCCTAAGATTTGAAAGAACCATGTGTGTGTATATAGCTGTCTTCTTTCCAAGAGGAAGAGAAATGGCTGGGCAGGGTGGGGATGAACAGTTTCCTTCTTTTCCCCAAAAGGCAGCAAAGAGTGAAACCTCAAGCATACAGCACCCTATTAAATCCAATTCCATACTTTCCTAGTAAGCTACAAGAAAATGTCACAGTTGTTCTTATGCTTCACCTATACTTACAGAGAGTATACCAATTTCTCATCTTAAACCAGCTAGATAATTTAATAATAATTCTCAGGCATCAATATTGAGAGTAATGCCATTCAACAGCTTCAGTAAGGGCTTGGATGAAGGGAGTGAGTGCATTTTCAGCATGTCTCTGGACAGTACCTGTCCAGGGTGAATAGTCAATGTTCTGGGGATAGGACACATGGGAAAAGAAAAAGTAAAAATGGGTCAATTCAATCCCATCAAAGTTCAATGCAAACACCAGGTCCTGCCCCAGGGATATCACATCACAAGCAGCCAGGGCAGGAGCTTTGCAGAAGACTTGGGCAACCCAACACACAACCAGTTCAACATCATCAGAAGTGCACCCTTGCAGAAAAGGTGGCTATCCACAGATAATGCTCTATGAGCCACAACAGAGTTGGCACAGTGGGGAAAACTGCTTTTCCCCATTTACCCAGCTCTTGTCAGAGCCCACTGGCAGGGCTGGATTCACTCTGGGGCCCTTGATGATCTTGAAGGTCTTTTCCAACCTAGTTGATTCTATGATTTTATGTCCAAGCTGCAGTGAGCACCCAGGAGAACCAGGTAAGCCAGTACATGGACCACAGGACCTACAAAAGGCAGCTGTATCAGGTGGCAGATGCAGAGGGACTCTCGTGAAAGGTGCACAATGACAGGAAGAGATGTGATGGGCACAAGCAGCAAACCATAAGATTTCAAATAGAAAAATGTTTTTCTTTTCACCATGAAGGTGATTAGACATTGGCTTGGCTGTGAAATCTTCATTTTTGAAGTAAGTAGATCTAGTTGAAGCTGCTTGGAGCAGGATGGAGGACTGCATGGTCTGCAAGCAACTTAAGTTATTGCTTCATTTTCCCTAAAAAGGTGTCTTCTGTCAAAAAAATAAAAGACAAAGATATTCTTCCTCCTCCCAGCCAATCATACGATCACTCTCTTTAGCAGTTTGAACAACTTGGTCTTCTGAAACATGTCTCTTGTCCTTGGCTTTCATTTCAGAAGACACTAGGAGAAATAGCTCAACAAAGAGTAAGTTTTACAGAATGGATAAAACTTGGAAGGTAACGATTAACTAACAGTATACAAGAAAACCACTGATTATATTTTAAAATTAAAAGAGGATAGCTACTTTGATCATAGGACAGATTTGTAAAGAAATGCAGGGGGTGTCACTTTGACATCTGAATTAGCAATTTGAAGCAATGCAACTGAGTAATCTTTCTAACAGCCAGAAGATACAGGCAGAAAAATAAAATGGATATTATTTACTCACAGTCAGGTCACAGGGTGACTAGGTTTGGAAAGGACCTCTGCAAACCATTTAGTCCAAGCTCAAAACATGGCTTTTCAGGAACTTTAACAGGATTAACCTGATGGCTTTGGCAGTACCCTAATAGGTAAGAGAGTGGTAAAACTGTAAGCCTGACACCACAATACCCACAAATAGTAGCTTTTTCAAAGATGGGCAACAGAGACAGGTAGGTCCAAATCAGTTAAAAGCTGCCATATTTTTGTACTTATGTAACACATCATTCTGTCACAAGTTTTTTAAGACACCTGAAAGGGCAAGACTGAGCTTGAATTCCAATGTGTAAGACTCAGAATTTGCAGCTAGGGATGCAATAAATCCACAATGAACTTCACACCTCCAGTCAATCAATTTTCTTTTTTTTTTCTGATTAACTCAATATCACTGGAATACTCAGTGTATCATTTGAAAAACACTGATGTCCTCAAATTTATGTCTAGTCAATGGTAGGAGGCTGCTGAAAATCCCAGTAAATCTGTACCAGCTCCCAAAGCTCTCTGATCACATAGGTCCCTAGAGAAAGTGATATCCCGTCTACTTTAGAGCCAACAAGCTTATACAGCCACCCAAGAAAAAGAAACATGCCATGAACTGACTTGGAGCTGTGCTCAGGAGGAGTGATCAGTTCAAAACGGCACAGATTATGCCACAATGAAATAACTACATAAAAACAGCCAACAGAGAAGAAGGAAGGCTGGCACAGATTCAGAAGTGCTTGAACTCAGGAAGTTATTCCACAAGGAGTGCCCCGGAGGGAAGGAAGTCTATAAGAAGAGACCACTGATTTCTTTGAAAGATGACATCTAGGCACCTGCTTGCAATACAGGAGGTGCTGTCAGGGAATTTGGAAAAAAGAAAGCACTGATCACAGTCAAGAAGCACAAGGACAATGTAAGAATGGCCAAAACATCAAGTCTCATTAGAATTTGAAAAATTAAAGCATCTAGTGATAAGTTCTTTAGCTATATTAAAAAATTAAAAAATAAATATAATAAAAAAGAAGAAAATCAAAAGATAAGACATCCAGAAAGAACTGCAGATGAAGACCATTTAGGAACAACCTAATAACTAAGATACAAGAGTAAGTTAAGAGCTGTTTTAACTAAAGGGTGTTGGTTTAGAACAAATAGGCATTCTGGTCCTAAACAATTTTAGGCTTTGAATGAAAGAAATATTTTGGGTCTTCAGAAAAATAAAGCTTTGAAATAGTCTCCCAAAGAAAAGGAAGGGAGGGGACATAGCGCTTTCAATTTACTGAAAGGAACCGCATGAGGCAGTTACTCCATCAGCAGAGCAGCTGCTCCCAGTGTCCCAAGACATCCTTCCAAGTTCTTTGTTCTCCTCCAGAAAAAGCCATTAATATCCTTGTTCACTTTTATTACAATAGCCACTATGATATTTGCTCACTGCAATTTGCAAAAAGAATTTGCAAACCTTTTTAACCTTATGTTATTTCATCACTATGTGTAAAAACACCCTAACAAAGCAGCTGAAGACACAACATGCATTAGTGCTAAAGAACAAAAGCCCTGAAGCACTGTTCTACATTGATGTTTCTCCTCCATGCAGAATCATAGAATAGCTAGGGTTAGAAAGGACCTTAAGATCACCCAGTTCCAACCCCCCTGCCATAGGGAGGGACACCTCCCACTAAACCATGCTACCCAAGGCTCTGTCCAACCTGGCTTTGAACACCGCCAGGAATGAAGCATACAATTAATTCATCTCCAAAAATGGATTGATCTGTATGGGAGTAAATCAAGGTTGCTAAAATCCCAAATTACTCTGCAACTGAAGAGACACTGAAAAGCATTTCCTCCATCCCTGATGATACTAGTCCCAATTCTGAAACATGCTCAGAACACAGTTGGTTGACATGTGTCAAAGTTAACTTGGTTTTACAGAAAAATGGCTGGAAAAGCTTTAGTGGAAGTACTTTGGCAAGATGTACTTCACTTGAAATAAGTGTCTTTCAGAAGACTGGTATAATGGTCCTTCATTTGCCCAGTTTTAAGAAGAAGTCAGAAAAATAGTTGACAATTTTCAGAAATAAATGGCAATTTTCATTGTGAAATGAATGCTTTCTCTTGCATCAAGTATTAGGGAAACAGTGCTAACAGTAAAAAATAAAGTTTCAACTGGCAGGAAACAACTGAAAATTCTGAAAATTAAATGAAAGGTTTTTTCCTGGAGCAGTTTTGCACTGTATCTTTGCAGCAAATTTTGTCCTCTCTCACGCTCCATTATCTATAGTCACAGACTGTATAACCCCACATTTTTCTAAACTTATACTAGCCCTCATTTCCTTGTAAAAAGTTAAGACAGAAGTTCGCTTTTATAAAAGTTTACTACCTGTATTAGAATAAGAATATAACTTGAACAGAGAGAAGAACTACACACCCCACACCCCCCCAGTAAAGAAACTTGACTCTCTCTGTCAATTAAATGCAGACTTAAATTAGTCAACTGAATACAGAATTCAGAAGAAAAGCAGAAATGGAGTAAGTCTTCAGGAATGTACCACATTTTCTATAGCAGCAAAAATGCTACAAGGCATACATAGTTACAATGCAAGTTTAGGGGCACGAAGAGCTGGGTGTAGGGATTTGCATCATGTATATGCAAGAAGGCTTCCTTTTAGGTGCTGGGGTAACAAGTGAAAAATGGAACATCATAACTGAGGCTTCCATAAACTAAATACTATTTTAAACTGCAAGTTGCTCACTGCTACCAGTTTAATAGACCCTGCTTGGTTTCATCTTCAGCTTTCTGTGGCTTACATTCCTTGCCAGGATACGTCAATCTGTATAAACCACAGCAAAAATTGTTAAAATTGTGGTGTCTAGGCAGCTGCAAATACCCAGCCAACAGCAATCAAAAGCATCAAAAATAAAAAGTAAAGTATTCTCTTGCTTGCATGCTTAAAAAAAGCCAACAACCCTATAACAGACTACAGAGCCTGCAGAGGAGTCAAATTAAGCAAATCACTCATCTCTGCTGGAAATATTAATTCCCACTTTGGGCACACAAGCACCATGGTGAAAACTGGCATCAGCCCTGAGGTCCCAATTGACAGAGCAGATGGGGAAGTGGCTGGAAAGCTGGTGTGGGCTTTAGGGGCACTGGCTTTGTGGGACAGCCTTGCTTGGAGGGCTGCCAGATGCCACAGCTGAATGGGGGTGCCACCCCCAAGAGGGCACACAGCTGATGCACAGGCAACTGGGGAGAGGAACTGTAAAGAAGGAGCTTCTGATCAGCCAAAAATCTATTGTTTCCAGGACCTTGGGCTCATTTAAAATGCAGGGAGAGAAGGGTGAATACTTCCCCTTTCTAGTGCTGCTGGAACAAAGCCATAAGAGAATATTGAGAGAGGTCTTGGCACAAGCTGCAGCAAGCCTGGATGCCTTTGCTGGAAAGCAGTCCCCATGCAAGCAAGCAGTAGGGTTAAACCTTGAAAAGGTGAACAAAGCTGACAAAGCCAATCACTGACTATAAGTAATAGCAATGGATTGATTGCTGAGGAAATTCTTCATGCCTCCTGGAAGGCAGTAGAAACATCTCTGCCAGATATTTAACACCTATTTAGCATTAAGAATCTACCAGCACATTCAATAGATTTTTTTGAAAGTTCATCAAAAGATTGTTTCTTGCATTGCAAAAAGCATCTTCTAATGTGACACTCCACTGAATGCTTTGGCCAACCTAGCGTCTGGTATTGGAGTGATGCTTTGTGTCAAAACAATTTGCCTGTTCAGTATTCAATCCTACTGTGCTGCTAACTAGCTACCAGAAGCAGGAAAATCCATGGAGCTTTCAGCTCTCTTGGTGCATATGAAAATCTTTACATGGCAAAGTCTTTGGTATGAGAATCTGCAGCAGAATAATTGCCCCGCAATTAACAACTGCTTGAACTGGATCCATCTAAATCTTATTCAAGCTACCCCTCCTGTCTGAGAAGTGACCCAAATTTCAAAGTTCAAGTGGTTCCCCTCTTGGAAGCCATTTCTGGGCACAAATAAGAAAGTGATTGGGAACAGTCAGCACAGCTTTACCAAGAAGAAACGCACTTGGTTACCTTCAGTGATTCAGTGATGTTTGGTTTTTTAAGCCTTTTTAGTGCAATCTTCTTCAATATTCTTGTAACCAAACTGGCACATCAATGTCTGAATGGCTGGACAACTAAATGGGATAAAAAAAAAGGTTGGATGGTTGGCTTCCAGAGGGTAGTGATTACTTAGTTGTACTCTTCCCAGGCTAGGAACAAGCACCAGAGAGGTCAGTCCTGAGACCTCTGCTGTTTAACATCTCTATCAATGATCTTGGAGGAGCTGGCAGAGTGTAGGCTCACCAGATTTACAGATCACACAAAACTTGAGAGAATTATCAACACGTCCAAGGGCAGAGCTGCCATCTCTAGGGACCTAGACAGACTGGAGGAATGGGCCAACAGGAACATCATAACATTTATCAAGGACAAATGCAAAGTCCTGCACCGACACACACAAGGGATCAAAAAACCAGGACTGATGTCTGTCCCATCCAGCTCACTGGATTTTACCCTTTATGCTGCATTATAGTCAGCACTGCCCAAAGGATTTCTGTGAGAAGAAGTACCAAGAGATCTGCCTCCTGTCAGCTTTTATTAACAAAAAGGTAAAGGCCAGGCAACTATTAACCCAGGCATGCAGCATTGCACTCTATTCAGTACTTCATTCTGCCAGCTATTGCATATTGATGTCTAGGTCCCACGGGTAACAAACTTCATACTGCTATTATTGTAACATCCATGAACTAAAGGTGCTTACAGCACATGCAATGAAGCACAAAGTCTCTCTAGAAGAAACATGTAAGAAATTGACCAAGTGAGCCTGCAATAGACTGAAAATGGCTGTGGCACTTACTTCCAGGTTTCATCCTACTCTACTACTATCTGCTTCTTTGATTCTTACAACCTTTAGCTAAAAACCTATACTATAACATTTTTTGATATATTATGCCATTCTGAACTAGAAAAGAAATGTAGAACTCCATATTTTACACTCACAATGAAAGTGTTGCCTTTTGGGGACAGAACAACGTTTTACTTTTACTGGAAATGGGAGGAGGGAAGAAGATCCAGAGCAAGGAGTTCCAAAATATTCCCAAATTCACAGATTTTCCACTTCCATCATTTGCAGTCTTTGAGCAACCACTACAGTTTGGAAGCTATCTAGATAAATGACTCACTTTTGGAATATTCCAGCTGTCACTGATCTCCTAGAAAGATGCCTGAACAAATGAAAACACTTTAGCAAGAGTCTGATATCTGCAGCCAGAAAACCTCACATCAGTAACTCAGTTTTATTGCAAGTCTCAAGATACAACTAATATAAATGCACTTTGTCCCTTGGCTCAAGGAATCAGTGTATCTCAATTTTTGAAAAGGCTTCTACTTACCATATATGAATGCATAGAAATTCAAACAGCTGACATTGCTCAGCATTACAGTGAACAGATCCCCACAGGTGGTTCCTAGAACCCTAACAGCACTTTTGGAATCAGGGTTCTGAAAGCCAGTGTCCAGGTTTTTATTCTGCAAAAGGACTGAATTGTACTTCTAAGTGCAGGTGTGGATGGCAAAACCTGTTGTTTTGGGGTTTTTTTTGCGATGACTGCATTCAAGCCTAATACTGTATAGCTGCAGTTCTGAAATAACATTTAGTTATTCTGTAAGGTGACAAGGTGCATTTATTCACAGTTACCTACTCTATGTATAAAAACGTTCAAAGAGCATTACTTCCATCACACATGGGAGTGAGAGGGAAGCTTTCAATCATTTGTAGATTCAAGTTACAGCAGATAGTTAAACACCTGATTTATGGATAAAGGCACTCTTTGCCTCAGCACATTATGGTAGGAGGACTTCACATTTTGTTTTTTGTGGCTCCAATTTTGCTTCAACAAGTCAATTGTGGGTGGAAGTAACCAAATAGTATGTAAGATGCCAAGTAGAGGCCTCTGCAAACTTGGCCCACAGTGTGCATACTTGTTAGTCTTAAAGTTTGCTGTTCTCATTTTAATCCCCTGCGCTTCTAGCATCTGCAAATTGTTTAGCAAATTTAAGTCCTTCATTTATTCACTTACAATCCAGCCTGCTTTCCTGTAGTATTTTATCATTAGATTTGTGGAGTTGCTATTGTTCCACTTGAATGTTAAATGAAGCTGGATATTAAATGATGCTAATATTTAAGCAGTTGCCTGCAAGAAGGTGCGGGTATCAATAACAGCATGCTGCTTGTTTAAAATATTGCTGCCACAAATGAGAGTGCAATAGGAAATATAGCCATGTATTTCAACTCTATCTTTAGTCATACTATTTTTCTATTTCATCTGCAAGTTACATCATCATGATGGGTAAATATTATGTGCTAGTGAGATGTTAAGTACCATACAAATGATTTAAGATTACTTAAATTATTTATCTTTGGGTTTCTTTCTAAGACAGAAACAACTGGGAAAGATGTGCATGTATTGGTACATTCTTGACTAAATTTCCTGTGAAACACAAGATATCTTCTGGCATATATTTCTGCGTTATGATAATTTGAACAACAATTCAGTTCATAGTAACATATCAGTTTATGGAATTATCGTTGGTGTTTCAATGTATTAATATGCTAGTTTTTCCTCTGTAGAAAGGAGCAAAGAATAACATAATATCACTACAGTATAGATAATGTAATTTTTTTTGGAAAACATGATACAAAATTGTCCTTAATAAAAACTTGCACAAGTACTGAATAAACAAAGTAAAATTTAGAAGCAGCTCTTCATTTTACCTGAGGAAAAAGAAAAAGAGTGAAATAAATACAAAGGATTTTGCATGCAGTGAAGTAAAAAGAATCTTTCCCTCATGTCAGATTTCAACCAGTTGCACATTTACAAACAGCTGTTCTGCTTCAAATAAGTAGGCAAAGTCTGCCTCAGGGTACAAAATCTTTTCTATTAATATGTTTTTGGCTAGATAAAGGTAATCTGCCACAGAGTACCTACATCTGTATATCCTTAATGAACTTAGATTATGTCTCCCATTACTCAACAAAAACCCCAAACACACAAAGAATCAAAACAGCTCAAACAAAACCAAAACTAAGCTATTTGGGAAAAAAATTGTACTTTAAGTAAAAAGTGCTATGGGTAGCTTTATTGCCATAGCATAGCATCGTTCCTCAAGAGTCTTGTCCTGCAATGAAAGTTTCTCTTGCCTTGCAGATCTGATTTCCTGTTCCTCGATGGATTGCAAAAATTATTTCCATGGAGTTCTGGGTAATTCACTTGGTTCCCACTGTTCTTCCAGCCCTTCTAAGACTGCAGCCATGCCAAGCACAAAACCCAGGCATATCTGCCATCTGATGTACAATGTAAGCAAATAAGCTTTCTTTCTTCTAGAAACAGATGCAAGTCTGACAACTGTGTAAGGAGGCTCACCTTACTTCATGCTGCTTAATTTGTTTCAGACCTGAACAGCTAAATGAGTTAATCTCAACAGCTGACCACTATGATTTGATGACCACATATGGCCAAACCCTGAAGGAAAAAGAAGGCTGGATTTAGTGTGGCAGTGGGGACTTTTAAATGCACAAACAGGTGAGAATACAAAATCATCTGGTAACCCAAGACAAGCAGCTGCAGACATAGAAAAAAAATGACAGCTGCTTGCAGTTCATAATGTTGACTAGAAAATTAGTTTTCCTTACAAAATTACGCATTTGCAATAGATATCCCAGGAAGATGTCTAGAAAGGCACACAGGGATCTTAGTTCACTTTAAAACCAAAATTCCATTGTAACTCAGCTTATCTGTGTGGAAAACACAGGGATGATTCGTGTCAAAATAGAATGTGGTGTGGTAAGTGTGATCTGTGACAGATACTAGTTTTTACCAAAAAAAAAAACCCCTCAGTGTCTCCACCAAAATTCAACTGAAAGCTCTGAATGAAAACCTGATAATTATGTGTAACTCATAGTATCTTGGGACTAGACACTGGTCACTCAAAGAGCACAAAATAAGATGCTGCCCAACACAGATGCGAGCTGAATACTGCCACCAGACAAGAAACATGTAAATTCAGATAAAAATCTTTGATGTAAGATTTGGAAATTGCATTTGTTTGGGACAACAAAGAACTCTTTTTCCATGAAAAATGCATTCAGCTAGTCAGGAAAAACTGCTCATATGTAACAAAAGAAACAGTAGCTGACTAGTGGGAGAGTTACTGATGTCTGGGAAAGAGAAAGCAGTTTAAATACAGAAAACAAACAGCTGCAAAATTATATTCAACAGCTCTGCAACTCGGAACGCAGTCCTGAATTCTAACTATCAGCAACACATGTAAAGAGCACCTTCCTGAAACCTCCTGAAACACAAGGCAAGTGAAAAAATTGAGGTCTAACAGGGACAAAACCTCATTTAATCACACCCTTTGGGTGGAGTGAGACAGACACATGGAATTTATTTCCATTTCATCCATCCTGCCCCACATCCCGATCCCTCATCACATACAACAACATTAATATGGAACTTGAGAAGATTTCATTACAGCTACAGAGCTGTAGAAGAGCAGTGCTTACCAGCCAGATCTGAACTAGATTTAAAATTACAGACAACAGAAGAGAACCAGATCAACTCACACAGAAATCAAACACACTTCTTAAAGAGTATAGGTGTCCAAACTACAAGTAGGAATCCTTCCTTCCAATTCACCTTCCCTATTTCTAGGATGGGTTATCTATTGCCCCAGTTCAGGTTAGCTTTTGGTGGGTTAAAACTCAGAAAAGTTATTTTAGGATAAATGAAAGCAGGTGTACCAGCAGTACTGAAATGAACCGTATTTCCATATTTGAGAATAGTAGGTGACTGTTAAATCACGAGTCAATTCTACACAGGAGCTGCACAATTAGGTTAGAATTTTCAAAACAATCTAAAGTTATTAAATAGTTAAATTCTATAATAAAACAAGCCCTCAGGTGAATTCCTGCAATCATCAAATCTTTAAACAGACTAATTGCAACCTTAATGCTTGTAAAGATGCTTTTATGACATTGAACTAACAGGCAAAATATTTTAAGTGATGTTTGGATGCTTGAGTTTACAAACATATGTCAAGGACTTAACTTCTGGCACAGATAAGTGAACCAACTACTTTCAAACTCAATGTCAAGGCTAACAACAGACCAATCTAAATGTATTCAAGTGGAAATATATTGGCACTGAAAGAGTTCATTTACTTTTTGCTGCTTCTTTTACCGGAATAGAAGAAAGGGTCTGGATTTGAGTCTTCATTCACCTGCAATTCTGGCTGAGCTGCCAATACTGCAGAGAAGTATTTCAGCATAAGGAAACCGTTGATCATAACAGTATTAGTTAGATCATAAAAATCTGATTATACTGCAACAAGCCTGTTCTGAATATACACTAAGTGTTGGGTTTTAATACTGTGTATGCAGCAGTAATTCTTGCTGAGAATTATGGTCTATTTTGTTTATTCTCATTTTGAATGCTTTTCTTCTCAGATGATTTACGGTTCTATTTTTGTTTCAAGGCTCAGTTCCTAGAATTCTTACACTGTTCCAACTCAACCACTTCCAGATAATCCATTAGATGTTTCATTAATGTCATGATCTTACAGCGCCCACTCAGCATTCCTATCACTGATGTATTTTCACATGGCAAGTGAGTTTTGATCAGTGATGATTTCATCCCAGAACTGAGTTTTATGTTATCTGTATAAGGCAATTTGCCAGCCTGCATGTTGTTACTAACTGGGCATCTGGTTTTGCAGCATCCTCCTGGGCAGCACTTTAAGACTTGTTTGGAGATTCCAAATTTTAGCCCTGCAGTCCTCAAGCACCCAGTCTCCTCGAAAACCCACATCAACTGAACAATATCAGGAGTGCAGGTAATGCCTCTATTTTCCCTCAAATTTTCTCCCTACTTATGCAAAATACCTTCTACCTTGAGGCAGGCATCTTTGCAAAGTCTGCTCCTCCTAGAATCAGGAAGAACATGGAAACAAAATGCATGCTCAAGCTGTGAGTGACTAAATTAGAATGTGTTAGTTGCATCTATGTCAACACTGAAACCCAGCCTTTTTTCCCATCACAGAGGCAAGGCATTTACAGAATGATCTTAAGAAGACTTTGTATTGCTCTCCAAGTTTGAGAGATGTCAGTCTTCATTAACCAGAAAGACTGATCAATAGTATTTCTCAGTAAATACAACCATAAATATTGCCAGCTTCAAAAGAACACTGAAAGAGGATTCCATGATACTGTTAGGTGGCTGCCACAGCTGACCTGTTTGAAAGAATCACTTAAATGTTCACATGCACAAGTTTTATAGTGGGACAAGAAAACAAACAAACAAAAAAAATCCTAGTAGAATCACAATTTTTTTCCCCTCCAAACTTTTTTTTACTGTTGCCTATAGAAGGTTCTTAACAAATGCATCCAGAATATCTAACTATTGTTTTAAGTTTGGGTATTAGTTTGCAGCAGAGTCACTACCTTTTAGTTTGCTAAAGACACGCAGCAGTTGCAACAGCTGCTTTTAAATTAAGTTCTTAAACCTACTATAATTTCTATTATCTGTTTTCTTACACTTAATTTTCATATATATAGTATAAGATAAAATTAAGATTCATGTTATTAAATATAAGTAGTATGCAGCCTTGCACATACACTCCATCAGCTGAAAAAGTAATAGATTGATTTGAGCTATGATCATAAAAATCTACCCATCCACCAATATTCCCAAAGGGTTAATGTTCACTGTTAAATTTTACACAGTTGGAATGACCGCATGATGTAGAGTAACACCTGGAAATACAAATATGAAAGTGTAGACTTGTGCCATTTTAGCAGTCCTAGACACTGAGAAAGCTGTGGTGTTAACATATCCATTTGATTTGCTTGAACGTATGAATCCCCATAGGATTTATTTCCCCCTAAGCAAAATGTGTGATTAACCTGTAAACGGGGCAGGTTTTGCTTCTCACATATGTATTGTGCATTTGATCATACAGTAATGCGGCATAATACTTAAATGTGAATTACACCATCCTTGCCCAGAAAAATTCCCATAATATTCATTCCATTCACATTACTGAACAGAGCTACTTGGTTTACTCTTCAGTTTCTTGTTAGCATGGTTCTCTTTAAAGTCTCTTAGTTGCTCCTAGGAAGTTAAGAAAGTTAACCATAACAATCCTCTCTAACTTTAAACTACTTCAAGTTGTGTCAATATTTAAGTCTCAAAAAAAACCTAAAACCACCGCAAACAATAGCGCCCTAACAACAACAAGGCACTACTCCACCCCCTCAAAAAACCCAAACAATTCCAGCAACCCCATAAAACCATTATACACTATTTTGTTTTATTATTTTGGTACCTTCACAAAATGACTAGAAACAAGTATCCTACTTCATTATGTTGCATCCACTTTTTATAAAAGCAGATAAACCCATCAGATAAAAAGCGTGTATGTGCAAGAAAGAGTGAAATCAGGCCCATTGGTCACTACCTAGCTTACATATACAGAATCATGATAGCAATGCACTGCTCAGTCACTTTCAAAAGCAGCAAAACCAATTGCACCAGCTGAAGAAAATAGACTGATCTTACTGTACATAGAAAGCAGCACTCAACATGGTATATCAGACCTCATACATTAAAAAAGGCTAGCACTTATCAGTGTCCAAAGCCAAACTATACTGTACATTCTTTTAGGTATCTAGGAGATAGCTAGGAGACCAATCTATGGTAAGAGACCAGCAAACCAACATGTAGTTGGGAAATTCCTGTGTTAACAAAGTAATGCATGCAGACTCTTCCTCTTGACTCTTCCATTGACTGTGACATATAATTTGCCTTCCTAGGGAACAATAATATAATTTACTAGAAAGAATAAATCTCTCTGCTTAACAGTACTTTTCTTCTGGCACTATTGTATTTATCACTCATGGTTCCCATCTAACATTGATCTCATACAGTTATAAAATTCATAGCCAGTGTTTAGATACATCTTAATTCTTGCAGAGTGAATGCTATCACCCTTAGAGTAAGGGTCAAATTTTGTTCTTTCATCAAAGCAATGCCTTGGAAGCCAAGAATTCAACAAACTAAATAACTTCATCTATTGGTGATCAACCAGAAGACTGCCAGCTGTGCTACTGGACTTCAGTTATCTGCCAACTTTTGAACAGGTATGCACTCTCAACATGAAGGACTGAGACTCTTCAAGCCAGAGGATTATGTTTAGATAGCTTCTACTACTTTCCCTAAAGCACATATTCTCAGGCAACCTATATATGGTCAGAGAGTATCATATGACTGATGCATGTTTAGTAACATAGGTCTCCACGTTAAGACAAAGAGGTTTTGTTAGAAGCAACACTGACTGAAACCAATGAATTTACAGCCAGACTTCATTCCAAGTAGGACTGAAACCCTACAGGACAGGTATTTGTGGGACTAGCATCTTGTACAGCAATTTCAATAAAACACTGAACAATCCTCTGCAAGCATAGATGAGAAAGGAGTTCACAACTTCTAGATGTTCTCAGAGAGAAAAACAACAGCCATACTCAGTAAAATTTTCTCTCATGTTCCACAACAGCTAATCCTGCCAAAGTAATTCCAGCAATTTCAGAACATTTCCTTTTTCTAAGCTTCCACATTTGCAGTGAAGGATAATTTAAGATACTGCTTTTTGCATCAATTTTGCAAATTTCAAAGGAATTTTGCAAAAGACAGAGGTACTTTACTTCGCTAGACCTTCCCCCAGATCCATGGACCAGTATTTTGAACAAAACTTTTATCATACTAATAGCTAGAAGTTAGACAAGCAACATTTTTTATATTAATATGTGCCATGTTTGGCAGAAAAATTGCTTAAAGACAATACTGCAATTAAATTGTCTTCATCTTTATCCAAAATAAAAGCTTAGTTTATTAATACACAAGATTTTCATCTGTTTCTTTAAAGCAAACACAAATTTAATTTCTTCTCAAGTTGATGCTGCACTGTTATCTGCTGTCATATTGAGAAAAAAAAACACCCATTATGCTTTGTATCACAGGAGAAAAGCATCAGTGATGATGATACAAGCAGCATTTCATCTACACTTACAAGTTTCTGCTGTGCTTTTAGAAAACACATAATGCTAACTTCACAGCATAAAGGGTAAAGATAGGTTCCAAGCTAAGCCACACTTGAAGAATTTACATACAGTATTTCATCTATTAGAATAATGTTGCTCATTTAAACCAAAACAATTCTCTAGTTGTACAACTAAGACATGACTTCAACACCCGAGTCTGAGTTGATAGTTTTCATGTACAAGGCCTGTTTTGCAACCTAGAATGTGGACCAGTGTTCATTAATTTGTAAGATATTTTTTGAAGCACCTTTGTATTGTTGGAATTCTTTGGGTTTTCACCCTACACTCCTTGACAGTTGTGTTCAATCTGATAGTAGATTTCATGAGTATCCTGTTACGCTTTGTCAGTTTCTAGTAAAACATGCCCGTTTCCAGCAGTCCACTATAATTATCACTTAAAGCTGCACCCAAATAACAACACACTACTCCAGTGTTTCAAGATATCTTAAAGCAAGACCGTTTAATCAGAAAATAAATATCCTCACTTTCCATTAACAATGTCCATTACAAACCTCCTGTAATTAATAAATGAGATTCTTCAAAGAACTAAAATAAAGTCTCAAATTTCACACTCTAAATTGAGCTAAAACCCCAGAGGCAAACTGCAGGTTTTAGTTCATAATCCACCACAAGAGAGTCCCATCATTTTCACTAAGAATATTATCTGAAGAGAGATTTGAGAGAGAACTGATGGCTTCCAGACCACAAAGCACTTGACTCCCAAGAACCTACCGTTCTGTCAAATCTCTTAGTCTCCTGTAGGAAAGACGAAAGAGCAGAATAGCTTATTGTTCCATGTCAAAGCTGCTCAATTTTTTTTTTCTTTTCCTGGCATGTATGTTTCCTTCTTAGTTACATGCATGGATCTGAATTTAATCTGAATAGGAAGTACAACTCAAGCTGACAACATAATTGCTTAATTGTTGCAGCCTGCTCACCTTCCAAAACAAACTGGTCCAAAAGAAATCAGAGGAAAACAGAAAGCAATTGATTGTGTCTCATGAACCAGAGCATGGGGCACAGTGGAATAACACAAACAGGATAACAATTGAAAAATATTTTTCTAGTAATAGCAATCGTGGCCATAAAGTACATAAAAAGTTAAAAGAAACTTTCAGATTAGCATTTAGTAGTTTGTGCTCACATCTTTGCTCCCCCCACCCCCAACCCACTCTAAGTCAATGGTGATCTGATAAAGTTTTGCAGGCATAGATGCATACCCTTTAAAATAATGGTGTAAATGGAAAGTTTATTTCTAGGCAATGTTAATAGTCACTACTCCTATGAGGTTTTGACCACAGCAGAACCAGAATAAAACATTTTTCACAGGGTGCTGTCACTGAGCCATACTTCGGCATGAGACTGAAGTTATTTTTGAAAAAAGCACTACTGTCTTTCTTTAAAGCAAAGCCACCACCAGCACCAGCGAGAAACAGGCACATAGCACAATACCTACCTGTTCTGTTTCAGAACAGCCTCTACATCAAAACGTTTCCATTTCTGTTGCTTGAAATGATCACAAAAGCAACGTAAAGCTGGACCTTCCCACTTGAAGTTTATCCTGCCACACAGGGCAGTGGACTTCCACACTGTGGTGGGGTCCAGCAGGTAGAAGTGCTTTCTAGCAGGGCACACACAGAAGATCTCACACTGAGTTGGATCCACTTCTGTGGGGTGTGGGGGAGTTTGAAGAATCCAGGCAAATGGGACTCTGACCTTTGCTCTTAAAGAAACTAGAACAGACCCAGAGAGGTCTGAAACTCACTGGGTGGCACATGTAGCCTCTTTAAAGAAAGCTTTGCTCTCTTTCAATCACACTTGAACAGTCAGAGAAAGCAAGATGTCAGCAGCAAGTTTTATTGTGCACCTGTCCAATACCACCCACTCACTGCAGACTTCCACTCTGATTACCAAGTGTCACTTTGTTGAGCCACAGTATGTTTGTATAAAATATTTGACTGTAGTAGGAAACAAGCCTGAGCAACAGGTGTTGTTACAGAGAGGAGGTACGATGAATAAATGACAGGCTGCTTCTTAAGGAAAGTAGGAGATACGAAATGAACCGGATTGGCAGTATTTTGAAACATTCCATCTTCCAATAGACTGACAGCTCTGACTCAAACGTAGCGATTCTCACCAAGCACTTTGCAGTTAGCCAGCCCTGAGAGGATTATCACTGCTAGATTATGTCAATGTAACCAATAAAAGAATTTTGAGGCTTCTGTTTACATACAGCCCCAAAGGCATTTTCTTTCTGAAGAGGTTACTCAGAAAGGGTATCAGCACAGCTTCAGCATTAAGAACGCTATGTTCAAGCAGGGCTTCTCTGGCCTGACCTAATGAAATAGCTCATTCACAAATGCAAGCAATATTTATAGAATCCCTATGTGATCTTAAAACAAGAGTAATTATTTTTCTGTATTTGCACATCCTAACTCCCTCTTTTTCTCTGCATGAAAAGCCTGTTATTTTCACAGCTGAAGGCAATAATTTCTAAATGAGAAAACATTTCTGAATTAGAAACTTGTGATTATCACCAAGATATTCAATTGTTATTTTGTTTGGGTTTTGTTCCCCTCACCCACAAACAATAATCTACAAAGAGGATTAAATTTAAGTGTGTGTAAGGACACACATTTACAGGAAAGTAGCTCTTTGAAGTGTTCATAGTTTGTCCAAAATACAGTTCACATTTGGCACTGCCAGCCTGCCTAAGACAGGAAAAGCACTTTTCTCCCAGCACTTGGGAGAGGAACGTGAGCGTTTTTCAAACTCTTGTCTATTGAATAACAGTAAAAAATCACACTGTTCTTGAAATTCACAAATCAGAGGCTAGTTTCAGCAAGAACAATCTTTCCTTTAAGTATTCGTAAAGGCTGAGTTCTGCTAACCAAATAATAGTGCTGGTTTTATACAGGCTCTTCTCTGCTGGTCCCAAAGCGGATCTTAAGCAACCACCAAGCAGTACTCATGCAGTCAAAGATTGTCTAGAATAAGCCAAATCTCTGTTCACAAAGCTTGTGCCTACACAGATGTAAATATCCTTAACCCCATTCATATCAGAACAACTGTAAAGGATACCTGCACTAATTAATTTCAGAAAGACTTGAATAACCTGGACAAAAGGTATCAGAGGCAAAGGCTCAAACGACGGAAACAGGTTTGGTTGAGCACAGAAGGTCACAAAATATAGATCAGCTAATATCATGGGAGAAGCAGAATACGTGCAGCTGTCCAGAAAATAATCGGGAGGTTACATTAACTACAGCCATCTTCTTTGCTTGTCATTTCATCACAATGCAATAACTGCTATTTCTACTGGTAGTAGGACTTTTCAGGTAACATAATCATAAAGTGTGGCTTTTCTACTAATGTCAGGGAAGAAGACAATCCTATTTTAGCCAAAGATGTTCCAGACAAAACTTCCCAGGTGCAGCCAGCTAGAAACTCAGAGTAAGCTGTTACTCCTACCCTTTCTAGGAGCAATTTAGAGAAAAACTTAAAGTATTTCCCCATCAGAAAATATCATGGCAAATTGGCGGACTAAGTCTTTGGGTCTAAGTCCTAGAGGTATTCTCCTCAAATGTAGCAAAATTGATCATGACTAATAAAAATGCAGTAACAGAAAGTGCAGCACACAAGTTTTTCTGTCATCTCACTTTTACAAGTAGCACTACCATCTACAAATCATGCCTGGCTAAGGTCTGTTAGTGTTTTTATCCCTTTCACCTGACTGTTATAAATTATATATACTTTTGTACAGTAAACATAAGTTTATAGTAGGAAGAATAACTTCCTTAATATTGGATTAATAACTAATAAAATCTTTTCTTCTAAGAATGAAATTTCACAAAGTAGATTCTGAAGACACTGGCACATGTTTCCAGACTACTAATTAGGACCCTGGATTTAATTCAACAAACAAAAGAGGGTGTTTCAAAGGCTTTACCACAACCACTTCTTCTCAATATCCCCAAATATTATTAAGAAAAGCCAGGCAACACTCCCTTCTGAAGTATACCCAGTTCAAAACCATACATGTGACAAGTGATCCTAAAGAAAAGGAATGCATTCATACTGGATGTCAACTCTCTCCACAGCTACCACAAGAATACATCACTGCTGGAGACATAACAGCTAGACATAGTCAATTTTTCATCATGACCATGAAAATGGCATGTGCTTATGTGGATAATGCTTAACTCAACCAGGAAAATTAAGAGAAGAAACCAAAAATGAAGTTATACTGTAGGACCTGCACTACTGAGAAAAGTTTTACCTAGACATATACCCTACGATTCTACAGAGCTGCCACCTCCAAAAGAAACCAAGTAGAACCATGGTGGTGAGGCAACACTCTGGCTCTATGCAGCTTCAAAAAAACCTGCACAAAAAGAAAAATGAATGAAGAAGAGATGCAAGCACCAGAAATACCATGAAGGAGAGACTCCCTCTGCTCAAGCACCAGCAGTGACTAAGTTTTGACTTCAAAAGTTGAAAAGCACTCTTTGTCCTTGAGTATTAGATCACAGTAACCTGTTTAAGTGTCTGTTAAAGAAGGTTTGGTTTTGTGGAGTAAAGGGGCTTGGCTGGTGAGGAGTAATAGTTAAGGTGATTAAGCCCACTCTGCTCTGTATATTTTCCCAAAGCCTTACAACAAAAGAGTATGAGAAACAGCACAAAGTTGCAGATTAGGGGAAGAAACAAAAAGAGGGGGAGGTAGACATGCACAGGAAATTAAATAAATTTTATAAAGTGGAATGCAGACAAGAATAAATAAAGTTTGGTGGTTTAAAGATCCAAAAGGCCACAGCTAAGTACAGTAAGCATATGAGATTTAAGGAAGGGAAAAACATAGGCAAGGACATGAAGGCAGACAAAAGACATTTTATTTCTCAACACCAAGCCTAAATACCTGAAAACGGGGGTGTGCTTGCTAGAGGGAATGTTTGGTGGTGAAAGACAAGAGGAAGGAAACTCAGCATGTGGAAACACTGAGTAGTTTTCACATAGTAACAGTCTTCCCCACTCTAGAATACTCTGTGCAGGTTCCAGTGGAATTAATTCCAAACTATTTACAAGGAGATTACTAGCCAGAGGACACATGCTAACCAGGTTAGGATGAAAGCTGTACTTCGGGATAACCACAAACATACCTCATTTGTCCTGCAACCAATTCTCTGTTGGGTTTAGGAATGCATCAGAAGCAGCTCCATTCTCTTCATCTTCATATTCCTGAGTCCTGAAGGTTATCATCACTCCTTTTTTTCCCCTACATATTAAACAGGCAAACAGGCTTGCCAGTAGGTACCTGACCATACATTTTGTAGTACAATTACAGTGGTACACTTACATACACACCAGCAAAAAAACACCTTTCAGCAGACTAGTGCTGATGAACTAAGCCCCACCCCAAGATGTACCCTACACAGCAGCTGACCCTCATATCACTGAACAGGTTTGTTAAAAGTTTTGATAGCAATTCCATACTTTACACTGAACCAAGGGTCCTGTATCTGCAAATAAGCTGGTACAGGGGAAAAAGTGTATTTTCCACTTCCTTATAAGCCCATGAAGGAAAGTAAAGAACATGTTCTCAAGAAGGGCAAGTTCCTTATTTGTAAAGGAGCCACTACTACCACCAGAACCTGCTTCAGACTCCTCCTTAATGTGTAAAGGACCCAATTCTTTAAAAAGACCACACATGTGTAATGTGTGCACACACACATACCCACCCACTACAAACACAAAGCTACTTTCAGATTGTTTCCTCAGATCCTAATAGGGTTGAAATATTAACATGCAGGAACACCAGAATTAGGATACAAGATAGTACACAGCCAACCTCTTTCTGCTTCTTAACTACCAAGAAACACCACTGACCTTGAAATCTGAACTTGAGAAAACACTTTCCTCCTTGAGGGTAAATGCTCTGTATTCAACCACAACTTTTGTTCCTAGTTAAAAACAGAATTGTATTCATAGCTTATGAAAAATGTCTTTTTTATATTTAAGAAATAGTTTACACAGCAACCAATTTTGCATTTTGAGGCTTGATTTTAACTCTTTCAACCTTCAGTATTTAAGGAGTACATAACCGAGGGAGGAAAGCGACACAAAGTTTTTGCCAAATAAAAGGTATTCCAAATTCAACTCTGCATTCTGTATCTGTATCATAACCCTGATGTAAGCATATTTAGATAACCATAAAATTGTTACAGTGCAAGTGTTTCTCAGTATATCATTATGCTAATGTATAACACAGTATCTGCAGGGGGAAAAAAAAATCTTTGTTTCTTTGAGATATTTTAGCACTCCTTTCTCCCAAATTGGCTGTATGCATTCTCTTAGTTTACTCTTTTCAGTTAAAGAGATGTACTACTAACTAGTTTGAAAGCATTGCTTATCAATCATACAGTGAAAATATATTGAAAAGTAAATTTTAAATCATTTTGGTTTTATTAAGCAAATACCCTTCACTTCAAATTACTAGACTGCACAATGTCACATTCAAGATCTCCAACTTTTTTTAACCCTTCATGCTAAAAAAAAAAAAAAGGGGAAAAAAA